>CAUYRH010150944.1:0-41571 GCA_963574655.1 Perodicticus potto
AAATAAAACAAAGCCAGGGGCATCAGCCTTTATGCTGTACTACAAGGCCATAGTTTTCAAAATGGCTTGGTATTGGCACAAAAATAGAGACATAGACATCTGGAATTAAATAGAAAACCAGGAAATGAAACTAACATCTTAGAGCCACCTAATCTTCAATAAACCAAACAGGAACATACACTGGGGGTAAGAATCTCCATTCAATAAATGGTGCTAGGAGAACTGGATATCCACATGTAAAAACTGAAACTGGACCCTCACCTTTCTTCACTCACAAATATTGATTCAAGATGGATAAAAGACTTAAATTTAAGACATGAAATGATAAAAATCCTCAAAGAAAAACACTTGAACATATTGGCCTGGGGAAAGACTTTATGAAGAAGACCTTCCGTGGCAATTGCAACATTAACAAAAATAAACAAATGGGACTTAATTAAACTGAAAAGCTTCTGTATAGCTAAGGAGAAAACCACCAAAGCAAATAGAAAACTTACACAATGGGGAAGGATATTTGCATATTTTGAATCAGACAGAAGCTTGATAACTAGGATCTAGAGAGAACTCAAGTTAATCAACATGAGAAAAGCCAACAATCCCTTATATCAATGGGAAACAGAGATGAATAGAACCTTTTCTAAAGAAGACAAATGAATGGCTAACACACATATGAAAAAATGCTCATCGTCCCTAATTATTAAAGAAATGCAAATCAAAACCACCCTGAGAAACCATCTAACTCCAGTGAGAATGGCCCACATCACAAAATCTCAAAACTGCAGATGCTGGCATGGATGTGGAGAGAAGGGAATACTTTTACACTGCTGGTGGGATTGCAAACTAATCCAACCTTTTTGGAAGGAAGTATGGCGAACTCTCAAAGAACTCAAATTAGACCTTCCATTTGATCCTGCAATCCCATTACTGGGCATCTACCCAGAAGAGAAAAAATCTTTTTATCATAAACATATTTACACTAGACTGTTTACCACAGCTCAATTTATAATTGCCAAAATGTGGAAACAGACTAAATGCCCACCAACCAATGACTGGATTAACAAACTGTGGTATATGTACACTATGGAATACTATTCAGCCATTAAAAAAGATGGTGATGTTACATCTTTTGTATTAACCTGGATGGAAGTGGAACACATTATTCTTAGTAAAGCATCACAAGAATGGAGAAACAAGAATCTCATGTACTCAACTCTGATATAGGACAATTAATGGCCTAGTCCCTGGTGGGGGTTGGAGGAAATGGAGAGCAGTGAGTGCGAAGGAGGGAGAAGGGGTGGGGGGGTCATGATGTGTGACACACCTTTTGGGGGAGGGACACAATTATAAGAGGGACTTTACCTAACAAATGCAATCAATGTAACCTGGTTCTTTGTAGCCTCAATGAATCCCCAATGATAAAAAAATAGAAAAACCAACCAAGTGAGTCGTTTTTGAACAACATGCCTATGCCATGATACCAACCTCAAATGCATCTCATTCTTCACAGTGAGCTCGTGTTCCTTGACTATAACATTGTTTAGATACTATGCAAATATCATATGTGATAAATTATGAGATAGCATACCATAATATGGCATATCATAGTATAATAAACTTCAGATAAGTTGTTTAGTAAGTTGAATAGATCGTCATATATACAGAGGGCACCATTCACTGTCTGAAAAATCCCCATCATGTTATACTCTTATCTTTTAATAAAGGTGGTTATTGGATACCAAGAATTTCAAGACATTACAGTGAGCAGAAGTTGCCACAAATGATTTATAAATACATTGGCACTGCCTAGCTTGAGGTTTATGAGATCACACTGTTTGAACAATTCCAAAAGCTACAAGGATGAGCTCTGTGTATAGAAATTGCTAGGCTTCCGTCCTCTTTCCACTGGAAAAGAGATCAGCATATAGCTGACACAACTTTTACTTAAACGTATTATAACAATTTCTGGTGCTATATTTTGAATATATAATAAACAATTTTTTTTATTATCCATGAAAAGATTGATTATAGCTTCTATCAGAATCCAGAGAATATTAGGTTAAGGAGACATGAGAAGAAAATAAGCCTATGTGCCCACCTTGATTTTATTTAAATTTCTTTACCACACATGTCTCTTTCTTATCATAAATGCAGTTGATTATTTGTGACCTCTTTGAAGATATAGTTATAGTTAGATGGATGATTTATATGAAGAGGAACATTAGAATAAGTCATGGATATTTAGGAGAGATGTTTAATCGTTCTTTCAACTTTCATATTAAAGTTATAGTTTTAACTTTAATTATATGTCATTATATCCAAGACTTACCTAATACAGTTTTCCCTTCTGAAATATATAGTTCAGAAAATTATAGAAATCTGTCGAGTCTTGAGGGAAAAAAAGAAAAGAATTTCGAGGAAGTCAAGTTACTTAATGAAAGTGTATTCGGCACCATTATCATTACCGAAATTACTATATGATTATCGAATTAAGTGTGGCCCAAAGCAAGAGTACTTTCTTTAGATACATTCTTCACATTGGTATTGGTATTCATCAGCACAATATTTGAAGAAGGCCAGGCGTGTGCTTCTTGTAATTGTTCACATATTTTGGACATAGAAGCTGTTATGTCCTAAGATGCTCTACTGGCACTAAGTGTGGAAACAGAGAGATTAAGAAAATGAGTGCGTGACATTGATGACTGCCCTCTATCTCCCCCAATCCCAAGAGTGTGCTTTGACCTTTACAAGTGACTTCAGATCTTAAAAGTCACTACTGTTGGACTCTTAGCAGAAAAATACTCTTATATACCTAGAGGATAGCAGAGGACTGATACGATGGTCTTACAAAACAACACACTAACCTAGTAACCTGGGAAGAAAACTTCTAAATCTACCTTCTAAATCTAATTTCAAAACATGAAAAGGAAATGAAACTTTCCAACAAAAATAAGCAAAAATGAGAAATACTTCACAATTATCTTTCAAACTATAAGCTTTTTATGTTCTGTTCTTTCCAGTGGTTTTCTTCTATTTTCAGATAAAGACGTGGGGCATTTATAGTTTATAGAGATTTGCAGAACTTTCTTAAGACTCAGGCATCTATTTGCTGTGAGTAAAAATACATAAGTGACTAGTACAAAGAAATAAAATTAAAGGAGGCTTTGTTTCTATTAATAGTAAGACGATACAATAGACAAGAGGTTCAGTCAAATCAGCTATTTGTTCTCCACTCGCCTAGCAGTGAAGCTTGGAAAATAAAGTGTGAGGACACACAATAAGCACCCGACAATAAGCATATAATATCAATAATAAGTTGATATTAAGTGTAATACCAGGGGAAGAGAAGAGGAGGCACAGACAAACTGAAATACCAGATGGAGTACAAAAACACACAGCGAAATTTTAACATCAAACATCTGAGAGATGGAGAAAAGAAACTGATAATAACTATACTTAACAATGGAGAGAAAAAGGCAGTGAATCTGGAAGGTGTTGGATAAGACCACAGGTGTGACTCAACAGACCCTATTAATGTAATGTCTATCCTAGTTTTTCTTGCAAAGAAAGCAGGGCCTAAAGCATGGATTTGGGTGTAGATAATTTATTAAAGAGACATTCCCAAGAAACAAAATAGAAGGAGTTAAAAGAGGGTAAAGAGAAAAGGTAGGTAATAGAGGAGATGCTAATGAGAAGACTAATCCTGTGGGAAACAGGGCTCATTGTCATTGGGGACCCTCTAGGGAGCTGTGCTGAAGACACATCACTATTGTTCCACCAAAGGACAGGGATGGCAGGGCATTTACCCGTGGATTGATGGCCCCCAGGGCATTGAGTGCCTTTGAACCTGGAGTTGTGTCTATGTGGACTGTCTTTCCCAGGCTCCAGAGAAAAACAAAACAAAAGGAAATCAAACAAACAAAAATCTAGGCACATATTTGATGTTAAGCCAGCAGTATGCCTAGAAGCATCGATTTTAGCTGGGCTGAAATGAGGTGTACCAAGGAGTTATAGCTCTAATTGGCCATGAATGTTAGTTAAACATACATTATGCACATATAAAGTCATTTAGTTCTCTAAGAAACCCTGGGAGGCATATCTTATTACCATTATTACCATTTTATGGATGGGGAAGCTAAGGCACATGAGGAAATTACCAGAGGTAAAACAACTAGGAACTGATAGAGCTGGGATTTGAACTACAATACTATTTCCACAGTCTCTGTACTTATTCTTTATACCATAATTTCTGGCTGGGCACCATTGCTCATGCCTGTAATCATAAAAGCTGAGGCCATGGGATCCCTTAAGCTCAGTAGTTCAAGACCAGCCTGAGTAGGCCTCATCTCTACTAAAAATAGGAAAATTAGCTGGGTGATGTGGCGGATGCCTGTATTCCCAGCTACCTGGGAGGCTGAGGCAGAAGGATCACTTGATCCCAAGAGTTTGAGATTGCTGTGAGCTAGGCTGATGCCACAGCACTCTGGCTCAAGCCACAGAATGAGACTGTCTCCTTAAAAAATAAAAATAATATATGTACACACATATTCACAAT
Source organism: Perodicticus potto (assembly GCA_963574655.1). Taxonomy (NCBI): domain Eukaryota; kingdom Metazoa; phylum Chordata; class Mammalia; order Primates; family Lorisidae; genus Perodicticus; species Perodicticus potto. Next base: position 4,553 of record CAUYRH010150944.1, read on the forward strand.
AATTCCTCCTGAAAACCTGACAAAAATCAAATGATCCTAATATCTTGAGAGATTTAGCATATTTAAAATTTACAGCATGGAGTAGTTTTATAGGATTTGTCTTCATTTATCTGGGGATATGAAATGTCTCATAATAATGCCTACCAGAGGAGTCATGAAGAAAGAGGAGGAAAGCCAGGGGATAGGCTCTAGAGAGTTGTAACTTAAGCAAGAACTTACTGAGGACATCAAGGCCCAAGAAGCAGAGGATACAAAAGTTGAATCCATGGAGCATAGAGGAAGGCTGAATCAAGATTAAGGAAAGTAAGATACCAAAACCCAATACGAGGTCTGACAGTTACGGTCTTGAACTCATCCTAGGAAAAGTACTTACATACTTAGTTGCTGATGATCACGACATAACGGTCACCTGTGAGGAAGCCTCCCCTTGGGAAGCTTTGCACTGACACCAGCACCTACTCCACCTATCAAACTCTTCTTCTGGAATGACCAGGAGAGCTGTGATTGTATTACCCTTTTTGTCCTGAATGTCATCAACATGGCTTCCTTTCAATATTTCCTTTATCTTTGGATAAAGGAAAAAGTCACTGGGGGCCAGATCAGGTAGAGAGGGTGTTCCAATCCAGTTGTTTACTGGCTAAAAACTCCCTCACAGACAGTGCCCTGTGAGTTGGTCATTATCATGATGTAAGAGCCACACCTTTCTCATGCCAACACTTTCAGTTAAGATTTAATGATCTGTATTTATCTACGTTCATTCTTTATGAGGTTTTTGTTTCTAGTCCTTATCTTAAATATTGTTATTGTTATTAAATTTTAAATCTTTTTAATTCTGTGAAGGCAAAAAGTGGAAACCTAATAAACACATGTATGTGTAAAAAATAAAAAAAAAAAGATTTAATGATCTGAATGAAAAGGGATTTAATGACCTGTGTTGTATGATGTTTACTTAGTCTGCAACGCTTCTTACAGTCAGCTGACAATTTTGACACACAATTCAGTGAATGTTTGCAATGTTTTCATCAGCTCTGCTCCTTACTGGCGACCACGACATCTCTTCATCACTGACTCTTTCTCTTCCCTCAGAAAAACATTAACCCATTTGTACACTGTTGTTTTCTTCATGGAATAATTCGCACAAACTTGGACTATTATGTCCCTGATTTCACTTCTACTCTTGCCAAGTTTAACAAGAAATTTAATGTCTGTTCGTTGCTCTAATCCAAGTTCAGCTTTCTCATGACGGCACACAAAAACACACAACAACAATAATGATTGCCACTCACCAAGACACTGCCACATGTTGACACAAACACAGCTGTGAAACAGTGATGTGGCAAGGTTATGAAACCTTACCCAGTTGTTTGTACAGTGGTGCCAACGTAAGCACACAGTGACAAACTTAATTGTCAGACCTTATATTTAAAAGCTGGAGACAGGGAATCTGTAGTCATAACGGAGAACTAACGGTTCAGGACAATCTACTATGGCAATAGGTCAGTTCCACAAAATATGTGTGTGTGTGTGTGAGTTTGTGTGTGTGTAATGTGTGTGTAAGGATAGAGAAGACAGTGTTCTGGCAGTTTAATAGTTTTTTCTGGCTTCAATGATTAGATTTGATGGGCAGAGTTAAAATTAAAATGATCCTCAATATTCTATTGTTACCTATATAGGTATCTTTAATTTTTTGTTATAAATAATGCTTCAGTAAAGAAAAATAAACATGACCCACTATATACAAACACACTCAATTTCTAAGATGATTTTCATTCATTTTTTAAGCAAAATGGGATTACTGTACCATAATGTATTTTGTGTTTTTGTTATTTCTCTTTGTACATGTGAAATTTTCTTAATCATGTTCTGTACTTTGCAGCAAATAAGACTATTGTCAGTAATGAATTTGACCTTCTTTAATCATTCTGGGTATTACAAAAAATAATTACAAGGAAAAGAAATCTTTATTTGGTAGATATTAAAATCAGCGTTTATTCTGGTTTATGTTTCTTTGCTTCACACAGAGGTGAATGTTTTCTCCAAGTTCCATGGTGGTTTCAGTCTGTAAGTTGTATGTTAATATCCATTCCCTGTCTCTGAACACTGCATTCTAACTCATTGATACGGTCTTACATAGGAAATGAAACTTAGTGAATATCCCTTCAATATATCCATGTTAGTTGTTAGGACTTCTGTAACAAAATGTCATAAACTGGGTGGTTTTAACAACAGAAATTTATTTTCTTAGATTCTGGAAGCGGGAAGTCCCATCTAGAGTTGTCAGCAGTTTTTGGTTTCTTCTGAGGCCTCACTCTCAGGTTTACAGGTGGCTGCCACTGTGTCCTTACATGGTGGCCTCTTAGACTTAGGTGTTGCCTGTGTCCTAATCTCCTTTTAATTTTTTTTTTTTTTTTTGCAAAGATTCTCAAGCTGTCACCCTGGGCAGAGTGCTGTGGCATCACAGCTCACAGCAACCTCCAACTCTTGGGCTCAAGTGATCCTCTTGCCTCAGTTGTTTCTATTTTAGTAGAGATAGGGTCTCACTTTTGCTCAAGTTGGTCTCAAACTCGTGAGCTCAAGCTATCCACCTGCCTCGCCCTCCCTATATGTTAGAATTATGGGCGTGTGGCACCAGGCCCGGCCTCTAATCTTTTTCTCCTAATGACACCAGTTGTCTTGGTTGAGGCCCACCCATATGACCTCAAGTTATCAAATGACCTCCTTAAAAGCCCTATCGCCAGATACAGTCACATTCTAAGGTATTGGTGGTTAGGTATTCAGCAGATACATTTTAGGAAATGCAATTCAGGCACACAGCAACATATAAATGCCAAAAGATTTAAATTGTATGGAAGAAAATAGGGTATGATTTTTGCTCATTTTTCCAGCACAGGCTTGTAGGCAGGGGAGGGAAATAATCATATGTGTTTGGGGTAATTAGTCCTGACAACCATATACAGGGCAGACTCTACAATGAAGAAAGGGAGAGAAGAGACCAGCGGGGAGGCTGCTAGAACAGCCTAGGGCAGAGACCCTGGGATCCTCAACCATGCTGAGGCCAGGGTACTGGGTGAGAGGGTCATTCCAGAGACATTTTATGTTTCTTAGACAAGTGATTTGCAACTTTCTCCCAACTAGAACAAGGCTGGAGGATATAACAACCAACCTTTTTGTTGTGGTCGCATTTGACAGCAATGATTTGGCAGGGGTGTCAAGGTTCTAATAGTGCCCATTACCCTGTTTTTTCTTGTAGGCCCATCCCCATAGAGCCCATACCCACCCTCTTCAGAGGTGTTTCCTCAGCGTTCCCTCAACAGTAGTCTCAACGAGATTGACATGACCCTTGTGCAAAGTAGCTTGACAATTTAAAATCAGAGTAGTGCCTGAAATTACAATACAGTAGAAGCTCTCGGCAGGTTGACCACCCAAGGGACTATATCAAACTGGTCAGCATACAGAGGTGGTCAACATAAGAAACTAGGGCCACTGCACTCATAAGGGTACATGGTACATGTCTGGTTTATGAAAATTAGGTCAAATTAGGAAGGTGGTCAGTGTAGGGAGATGGTCGACTATGGAGGTTCTACTATAATTCAATGTTAATATAAGTAAAAATCTGTTTTTGTTCTTTATTTTTTTCTTTGAGACAAAGTCTCACTTTGTTGCCCCCAGTACAATGCTATGGAATCATAGCTCACAGCAACTTCACACTTTTAGACTCAAGAGATCCTCTTGCCCCAGCCTCTGAAGTAGCTGGGACTACAGGCGCCCACCACAACACCTGGCTATTTTTTATAAACAGGGTCTCTCTCTTGCTCAGGCTGGTTTTGAACTCCTGGGCTCAGGCAATCCAGCTGCCTTGACCTCCCAGAGTGCTGGTGCTGGGATTACAGGCAGAAGCCACTATGACCAGCCCAAAATCGATGTGTTTTAAATAAATTTTGTATCAAATGACCCTGATGATTGACTCTAAACTTTTAAAAGAACAAATGATGAAAGTTCTTTTTGGAAGTGTGATTCATACAAATTATAAATGAATCATTTTAAATTGCATCTTCAGATACTAAATATCACACTTAGATGAAGCTGGAAATAACAAAAGCCTAACGTCAGGGAGAGACTAATTTTTCAAGAGTAATTTCTCTTTGCCAACTATTTACTTACAACACATGTAAATGTATTTCACAATGGCACCATGAAATACCTATATATTTTTTTCCATGTACTTGGTATCCGCACTAAGTTAAAATTCATAGTGATACAGAGCTGGTCAAAAAGCAGGTACCAAAAGAATTTGTTAAAATGATAGCTGGCATATAGTGAAAGTCTGGCCTGTGTTACCAGGTTCAGATGAGGTATTTATAGTAGTTTTTTCATTTTCACCTCTGATGAGACTCATTAAAATAAAGACTCAAGTCTCCATTCTACCTGACAGGAAACTGAAGCTCTGAGCAACAGTCACCCAAAGATGGAGAGTTAGTATAAGTGCCAAGGCTTGGATTTGAGCCATGTTTTGGGGAGACAAGCTTAATTTCCTACACAAAGGCCTTCTGATTTAGAAAGCACACTTGAACCCCCCCCCCCCGCCGAGTAATTATTTGAAAAATATTTTGTTTTTCAAAGTTCCAAGAGTTCAAGTTAACTGAAATGCTAGTAAGTTAATTTAAATTAAAATGATCAGAGGGCATTGGCACTTGCATACCATTCAGTGGGCCACAGATTCTTCCACAAGGACAGCTGGGCAGCATGTTATTTCCTGTTTCTACCATAAGGTTAAAATTATTTCTCATAAACCTTGAAGCACAAGGGAGATCTTAAGAGATCTTTATCCACTATAAAATTCAAAAGAGGCTTAATCATGGACTATGATTCATATTAATAGCATTTTATGAATCTCATTGAAAACTCCTTCTGTGTCTTTGGGAAAGATTTAGCTTAGGAAAAAAAAATACCTCCTTTTTTCGGAGGGACATTGCTTGTCAGGCCATTGAAATGCAAAGTCAGTATTAAGTACAGATACATTCTTGTAGACTTATCAAGTTAATAGTTAAGATAAGTCCATACTGATAACCCAAAGAAAGATGTTAAATTCTGTATTTTAGAGCTCACTTATTAGATCTTCAATTGGAATAGAACTTAATGATGTACTTAATTTTTTTACAATGGAGATGTTTCAAAATAGCATGATCTTTACCACACACAAGAAACTTCTAAGTGATGTTTAAAAAAGGAAATTGTTCTTTTAAAAAGGAAAATATTAGTGTTAAAATATAATTCTCAAAGACATCATTACTCTCAAGCAAATACTTTGGGAAGTTGTGTCAAAGATTCTACCTACGTCATTCATTAATGAAGAAACTGCTAACATTATTATCAGGTCAAGGAACATTTAAGAAGTTGGGGTATTCATGGTCAACTTAATAGAAATATAAGGAAAAGATACAAACCGGTTAATTGCTAGCAGACCATCACTCTTTATGGTTATCTGTTTCACTAGACAGGAATTATTTGTATCTCTACTGGAGAAAATCTAAAAGTTAGCCAACAAAGTCAAGGAAAAACAGTGAATTGAACCAAATTCATCCCCAGAAAGTCCTGGGGTAGTGATTGTTTCTATGTGATATGGAAAGATCGCGCTGCCCATCTTTTTGCTTTCTTTCAAAGATTTGGATAATTTCTCTGGCAAGGAAATGCTTAAATTTAAATGTGTACAAAGATGAACTTTTTAACTATTCAAAGTTGTAAATCTTTTGTCTACTTTTGAACTTAAACTGGTTTGAAAATGTAAATGGGAAATTGACCCTGTCTTCAAAAAGCTTACAATACAAAAGGGAAATTAAGAGGCATATAACAACTTATTATGATACCCATGATAAAAAACATGTAAGTGCATGACAGTTGGATTTCGAGGTGAGCCAGGAATTTTAGGTTTTGGTGACCAATAAAATCCTTACAGAGATGACGTGAGCTATCGTGTGTTGAAAAATGGATTCAAAAGCCAGAAATTGAATAAAAAGATAATATACCTCCATCCTTCTCACAATGAGATGTTTGGCATATTTCCTTCTATCTTCATTCCTAGATGGTGAGTTTTATACATGTTAGTTTTAGACATGCAACATTGCAACGTGCTTGTTCACTTGTGTATATTTTAAACAATTTTCTGTGGATATGTTAAACTTTTGGATTTGGGATATAGAAGGAAATAGAGGCAGGGTAGTCAATTTCATACATGGTGTTTTACAAAATGTGGACTATAGGCCGCCTTTATCAGAATTAAGTCTTGTGGGAAAGGCAGTTTCTTGAAACCACTTCCTCAAGAGCATCTTAACTTGTCTTCTACTTGTAGCCCCTGTGTTTACTGCCTGGCACATAATAATATTCGAGCAACGACTTACTAAACTGAACTGCAGGGCCTAATACAGAAACAAATGTTTGGCTAAGGTTTAGTAATTAACAATGGGCCAGTCAAGAACCCAAGGAGAAGAGAAATACGCAACAAATACCAATTATGAAAGGATAGTGATCTCTTATTCAACAACAATAAACCACTTTCTGACATTAAGCAGAAGCAACCTTTTTAAAACACTTTGTTAAATATATTCTCACCCATAAAATATATATAATTAATTGATTTACATATTTTACTCTGAAGGAACATACCTATGTAAGTTAATAACTTGTAAGTTGTTGGGGAAATATAATTTAAAAAGCCAAATTTTTCCCCTAACCTAAAAATCCTCTCCACCAAGAAAGTAGGGAAAGCCAACAGTTTTTTTACTGAACACGTGTAATCATTAAACCAGAATATGATGCCCAGCACAGAAATCTACTAAAGGGTGACAAAGATAGAGGGCAAACTCACCCACAAATAGGACCTATTACGTACAATAACTAGTTCTCATGTAAATGGACTTAATAGCACCATTTTTCCCACATAGTTCATCCTAACTTTACCTGGTAATTGGAGTGATCATCTGTGTTAGTTAGTCGACTTAACCAGAGGGAAAACAAACTTTTCATATTTTTATGACAAGAGTTGGGCTCCTACAACCCCATCCAAACCCCCAAGAAACTGAGAGTCAGGGATGCTATGCCCCATGATGTTTACATTTCAAAGAGATGGCTCCTGGGTTCCTGAAAAAGATAGTCCTATGTCCTCATAAAGCTAACAAAAGGCCTATCTAGTGTTTGTTTGGAAAGCTTTATGTATCATTTCAAAGAAAGGAGAAGGTACTTCGAAACACTAGTAAGTGTTCTGAGAGAAGTGAGGGGAGAGAAAACTCTGCTTTTATTTTAAATCTGGAGAATTTAGCCTCCATTTTTTACCACCTTATATCAGGTAAACATTGGGAGAAATATGGTATAAACTTTCAAAACAGAAGATAAAACTGGAACCACTTTCTTCATCTAGATTTGTTTAAAATGACCACATTATATTTCATACAAAATAAAACTCTTACTCAATAAATGTTTGAAACTAAGGAACATTTCTCAGGAAAAAACTATGATTGGTTGTAATTTATTATATAACACTGAAAACCATTATATATGAATTGTCATAACTATTCTATTAGAACAAAATCACATTTTTGTTCTATTTCTAAAATGCATCAAAAGAACATTTTCTTATAAATGCAATTCTTAAAGATGTTTCACTGTCAGGCCAAGTGCAATGACTCACGCCTGTAATCCTGGCACTCTGGGAGGCCGAGGTGGGTAGATTGCCTGAGCTCATGAGTTTGAGACCTGCCTGAGCCAGAGCAAGACCCTGTCTCTAAAAATAGCCAGGCACTGTGGCGGAGACCTGTAGTTCCAGCTATTTCGGAGGCTGAGGCAAAAGAATCACTTAAGCACAAGAGTTTGAGATTGCTGTGAGCTGTGAAGCCATGGCACTGTATCAAAGGTGACAAAGCGAGACTGCCTAAAAAAAAAAATCTATATATATATATGTATATATATATATGTATTTTACATGTATATAAATAGTTTTGTTTTTATGTTGCAAGGGTTCTATCATATTTTTTAGAACCATTAAGTTCTGCAGCATTTGTTTTTTGGAGTCCTTACCTTATGCAACTATTTAAAACCTTTATGAAAACTCTACTAATTTTAAGAAAATTTGAATTATATCTGTAGTTATTACAGGATTTCTTAGTGGATGGAAAAGATTGTTTTTGTAAAAAAATTATTGGAAGTATTTTAAAAATTTTGCCTCTACTTTCTCGAATAGATATATTTCCAAATCAGATGAATTGCTTGTCAAAATCTAGCTCAAGGCAGACTTTTCTGATCTTGTTACTGACATTTATACACTAGCCAGGCACTAGGTAACCAGTCAATTAACACATGAATGGAACATGTCTACATGACTCATTATATGGAAATTATAGTTGCTTTGGGATAAATGAGGGTAGCAACTGTCATTTATATTTTCTATTATATGTTTTAAGAAATTCATTTATAAACTTACATATAAAGTATTCTCCATGGAGAGTGTAATCCGATCAGTAGTCTATAACTTAGTCTACATTACCCTTGTCTAGAAATGGTAGTTACAATGATAGCAAAGACAGGAGGGGTATGAAGCTTTTATGAAACATTGCTGTTCTTGTGAAAGGACGATGGATGGAGAGGCTTTCTGAGATTTAGTCTCCTTATATTCACCACAAACCAGTACACTCCCATAGCAGTTAGTAGAAATGTTCTAAAATTTCATTAGCATCAACCCTGATCCCCAAAGTGAAGAATTATATCCCTGACTTTGAACAAAAATTGGGTAATGACAGCCTCTGCCGTCGCTGGCAGAGTAGGAAAATACTTAGATACATTTGCTTTTAAAAGCCAATGGTCTTTTGAATGATTTGTATTCATGAGTGCTCCTATGTCAATCATATTTAACTCTTAATGGACATATTCTATACGATTATCATGCATACACCATCTTAAATACAAACTAAATAATTGAAACACCTATACTTTATTTCATTAAGGTTGTCACTAAGCATGTAATATTTATGCAGATCAGTCTGCAGTGAAAACAACACAAAGCAGATACAGTTTCCTAAGTATATTGAGCCCTGTCGTTCCTTTAATCCAGCCAATATTGACTAAACAGAGACCCAGTGCAAGGTGCTGTAAATTGCTGACTTATAAAATTCATGAAATAGGAAATGAACAAAACATGAGGAAAATAAAGATAAATATTTTAAATAACTAAAACGTACCACAGGACATCAGTTCATTGAAAAGGCGGCTTTCCGTGACTTCAGAAGAATGAGAGAAAATTGAAATATCAGGTAGAATAGATACTAACTCCTTCGTTTGAATATAGGTTAATAGTTATTCCTGATTTTTCAAGGTAAAATAGACTGTGATTATTCAAAGCAAGTTTTGAATGTGATACTAACTCTTTCATTTCAATATAGGTTAGTAGTTATTTCTTTACTTGTTTATTCAGAATTTCTACTTTATACCAGGCACCATCCTAGTCACTGGAGTTAAACTAGGGAACTAGACAAACTTCCTACCTTTGTGAGATGTTGTGTTACCTGCACTTGACCTAAGCCGAAAGAAATGGATGGAGTGTCAACAGAGTACCAGAACTGAAATCACCCCACAGGGTGGGGTGTCACAAAGATCACGGCAAAGATGTGTGGGTGAAATGGGAAAAAATAAGGAGTCTATTTGGCTGGACTAAGGAGTCTAATTTGTGGAACATGGGGTGGGAAAGTCAGAGAAGCAAAAACACCAGACTAAAAATTCTACTCAGTTCAACAGTAAGCAGTGTTTGCTGAAGCTTTTTGAGGAGAGGAATACTGTAGTAGAAGGGACTATAGTGAATAGGGAATAAAAGTGTAGCATGAATTAGGGCAGCACCTGTGGCTCAAAGACGTAGGGCACTGGCCCCATATGCTGGAGGTGGTGGGTTCAAACCCAGCCCTGGCCAAAAAAAAAAAAAAAGTGTAGCATGAATTAGAGAGATGAGGCCACAGGTTGTATGATGCCAGTTAAGAGATCATTTTTAAGGCTCAGGTAAAGGTTATAATGGGTTTTGAGAAATATGGTAAAAAGCATTTATTTTTACCTGAGAGAACTGTATTTCCAGTAGACTCTAGAAACAGAATTAGAAAGTAGAAAGAGTATCTTTTTCCTCCTACCCCAAAGGCAATAGGATAAATGAAAGAACAGCAGGATTTTAAAACTATGTGAATGCAATAGTCCAGTTCTCATTATTTGAAACAGAAAATATTGTCATGCTAAGTATATTAAAGAAATTCAAAGAGATTTGTTCCATCAATACAAAGAGGTGGGTAATATCAGATTTGATTGATCAAATGATAATTAGATACATTAACAACTATATTTCAAAAATTCAACTCTGGGTTTTTTTGATAAAACATATAGCATAATGATTAGTATGCCTAAAGTGCTTCTTAAAATAAATTAATGCAAATAAGATTTTTAGGTGTATATGAAAAAATAATGGCTTAGCAATGCTTATACAAAGATGCCTAGCACTTGAAGATATAAATAATAATATGGGGATTTTTTTTAGATATCATTCACATACCAACCATTTTCCCTTTCAAAGTGTAAATCCACTGGCTTTTAGTATATTTACAACGTTGTGCAACCATCCTCATAGGATAATTTCAGAACATTTTTATTACCCCAGGAAGACTTTCTGTGCCCATTAGCAGTGATTCCTTCTTCCCCCCTACTCTACCACTCTTATTCTTCCTCCCTCTAATTAATTAGACTCCATTTATAGGCAAATTTGGACATTTTATATAAACAGAATTATGTAATCTGTGGCTTCTGTCTCTGGCTTCTCTCACTTAGCGTAATGTTTTCAAAGTTTCATCCATGCAGTAACATGGATCAGCACTTTGTTATTTTTTTGTGGCTGAATAATCTCTTGTATTCTCTTGTATGGTCATACCTCATCTCGTATACATTATATATATACATATATAATTGTATACATTGTATACATTATACATTGCTCAGCTGACGCTTATTTGGGTTGGTGCACTTCGGGGATACTGTGAATAACTCTGCTCTGAACATTTCAGTACAAGCTTTTCTGTGGATGTTATGTTTTCAGCGTTCTCGGTATATACCTAGCAGTGGAATCCTGGGTCATATGAGAACTGTGTTTAGTTGAGGAACTTCTAGCCCTTTTCCTGAAGCCGATGCATCATTTCACAGGGCCAACAGCAACATATCGCAGCTCTGATCACGCCACATCCTTGCCAGCACTTGTTATTGTCTATCTGATGTGTGTATTTGGCCAGCAAATTTACAAGTAATAATAATGCCATTTCACACTCTCTAGCTCCATAGCCACTTACGACACCACTACCAGGTCAGCCCCAGCAAGCACTAAAAAACTTTCCCCTCTTTAGTGTAAAATTTGGGTCATGTGTGCCAAGGTAAAAGAGACAGTGATTACTCAAACACATTTTGAATGTGAATGTGTGTCTCATTGAGGTCTCCCGCAGCTAGGATGCCAGGCCCAGTCAGCCTGCACGGCAGCAGCCCCTTTGGCTCCGCTGCGTCTGTCACTGGAATACTGCATAAGAAATAGCTATTAGACTCCGGTGCTAAGCTGGGGTTCTGACCTTGTTTTGTCATAGGTGGCAGCACCAAGAACCTTAGCGGCTTTCAGATTGGACAGCCAGGTAAACACTGCTCGCAGTTAAGATCCAGCAGGAAAGTAATGAGGCAGCAATTTCGGATGTCGCAGAAGCCAAGAGCACAGAGAGTGAGGGGCCTTTTCTTTACCCAGCTAAGAATATAAAGGACAGACATTCTTCATCCGTCATTGCGCGGAGAAAGGAACAGAAATGGTTTAGCGTTGTTTAAAGCTCATAAACTGCAACCATAAATCAGCAAATTAGCTAATGATTGCCTCTGGGTAGTGATACACGATAAAAAACAAATGAGGAAAGGTACTCAAGCATTGCGCTTGGTAGCTGCTGAAAAAATTAAAGCTCCATCTTCATAAAAAAACTCTTTAAGGGATGTTATAAAGGGTTGTGCCCTGGTAGCAGAACAATTACCGCTTCAAATGAGTATGTTTTATAATAAATGCTATGACATCGACTGTGCTCTTCAGTGCTAAGTGTTGGAAATGATTCATACCATTCCCGGAAGATGCAAGCGCTGGTCTCATCTAAGAAGGCGCAGTCAATCCTGTTTTAGCAGAGTGCGTCCAAATAACGAGAGTTTAATCCACAGTACCAAGAGCAGGGCCGTGTCGTCAGTGGGGACCTCATAAATATTAATTAATGAGGTTGCTAATGAAATCAGAGAGTAACATTCATCTTTGTAAAGCCAAATTAATCTTCTGGATCCTGTTTACTTTCTATTTCTACTTGATTGCTTTATTTAAAACACATTAATGAAATTTCAAAAGGTTGAATTCTTTTGCGTTGTGAGTATGCCAGAAATATGACTGCTCTCTGGATGGGAAGCACAGTAAATGCAAAGACTTGGAGCCTTCTCTCAAAGAGTTTAAGGTCTACTACACCATACAAAACAATTCTTAGTGCATTTATTTTATTACCTGTTTTCAGAGTATTGATATTAGCAGTAAGGGAGAGTAAGCTGAAAAAGAACGTTTGAACTGAGACCGATTGGTTCAAGTACAACTTGTTAGATGGCTGGTTTACCTTAAAAATAAGGAAACTTACTAGTGTTTTCGGAGCTGAAATGTCCTGAGATTATAGAACTTTAGTAGTTCTAGAAGCCACGATAAGGCTACAAATTATTTCTTTTGACAAAATAATTAACTCTCAAATTTAATTCCAGAATATAATGAACCTGCATGTAACAGATGGCTCCCAGTGGTCACTGAGGCCCATTGTTTGGGCTCCCTGGTTTCCATTTCAGTTTATGAAGATAATTTTCTGTATGATTAGAGAATGAAAGATGGGGCTCATTCGGAGTCGGAGAGCTACTTTTAACCCTCGCATGTGGAGGATAAGAATAAGAAATCCATTTCTCCTCGGTTCAAACCTCCAAACTTGATGGTCTCCTTTGCAGTGCCAAAGTGGAGGAGCCATGATGGATGGCAGCTGGGCCAGAAGCTACGATTATGCCAGCACTGCGTGTGCGACAACTGGTGCCACTGGGGTGAGAAAGGTGACTGTCACCTTTCGGTGGGCATCAGTAGTTGTTCTTATCTCTAAAAAGCCAGCTAAGCATAAGCTAGTTAGAGTCAGCTGGTCTTATTATCTACCGATCTCTTGTTTGTGGAGGATTTTACCCTTCAAATGTTTCCCCTTTCCTTTTTTTTTTTTGTTTGTTTAGGGGTAGGAGAGTTGGTGTCAGATAGCACTTGTGCAAAGCACATAAAATAGCTTTAACTGTTATTTTTGCTATACAGTGTATTGATAATCACCAAAACATTGTTGTTACTGAAAGATGCTAAGTTACATGTTGGATCTTGGAATATAGATTCAGATCTTGAACTGAGATGTCACAAGCAGCCAAAGTCGTTTTTATACAAGGTGTAGCCAGACATGTAAAAATTAACAAACTCATATTTTATATTATATTTATACCCATGCATTTTTAATCTTTTTATATTTCTATATCAACATATAGAGAAATAGTTGGTAAAATTTTTGATGAATATTTTGTAAATAAAGGTACACTTAGTTACCTAAAATGGGAAAATGTCCCGTTTTCCCTTTGTATGGCAACCTTTGGGACACCATTATTTCTTTCTTTGTTTTTGTGGAGACAGAATCTCACTTTATCGCCCTCAGTAGAGTGCCGTGGCGTCACATCTCACAGCAACCTCCAACTCTTGGGCTGAGGTGATTCTCTTGCCTCAGCCTCCCAAGTAGCTGGGACTATAGGCCACAACTCCCGGCTATTTTTTTGTTGCAGTTTGGCCAGGGCTGAGTTTGAACCCACCATCCTCGGTACATGGGGCTGGCGCCCTACTCACTGAGCCACAGGTGCCACCTGGGACACCATTAGTTCTAATGATGCTTGCTATTAGTTTGACATTAGCAAAATTATATGTTTTATAATAGAAGAAAGATTCCCAAGATGCATAAAATGTTAAAAATAATACAAACATTTACAAGTCCTTTGTATGGGGTGGTGCCTATGGCTCAGTGAGTAGGGCGCCGGCCCCACATACCAGAGGTGGCAAGTTCAAACCTGGCCCCAGCCAAAACAAAAAACAAGTCCTTTATATGTGTGTTTGTAATATGATGCTATGTTTTCTTTAATTTCTTTTTTTTTTTTTTTGTATCTTTCGCTGTGGGCATTACTGAAATATAAATGGAACTTAATTTAAGGATATTTTTAGTTTGAAACTCTCACAAGTTGAGATTTACAAAATATTTTGATAATGCAACCTTTTTAAACTTCACAATACTTGTAGCCCATGTGTGTGAGAAGTATCCCATATCAACGTTGCAGAAAGACAATCTATTTATCTTGACAGAAAAAAATCACATGAAAGTGGAAAAAAAATCGATCAAGTTTGTGTGTTTCCTTTGCCCTTTTCCCAAACTGTTCACCTTCCATTTTCTTAGCTCAAAACACGTTCACAGTGCTTAAACTCTGTCTGCCTCTCATATTTGTGCCAGAAGAAGTTCTTTTCGTTGTCCTGTAGAATAAATGGTAGTTCTCAGCTATCTATTTTCCCCCGTGGGTCAGCTAAAGGGGCATCTGCTTTGCACCATTCCTAAAGGTGTCTGGGCTCCTTGACTCTGTTTTGAGAGTGCAGGAGATATCGGCTTCCCAAGCTGTTCAATGAGGGTTTTTCACAGAGGTTGGTCAGAAAGAGTGTTTCTGTCCAAAAGACAATGGTCTGCTGCGTGCTGCTAATTTTGTTTTGTTTCTACCAGACAAAATCAGAGATGGTTACTGGCCACAGACTCAGTTCCCATGTGGTCTCTGTCATTGGTGAAAAGTGGCAAATGGGCCTCTGATGCTTGTAGACTTTGAGTCAGGTGCTCTCTGACGAAGTGACTGCTCCCGGGCACCTGTCCCATCCTGCATGTACTCGGCTCAGTGGAGGAAAGGGACAGTGCGGCAGAATTATTCACTCTGACAGTGCTGTCTGGATGTTCTGTCTTATGCTAAAGCTGGCTGATGTTTTCTTCATAGTTTGAATACCTTACTTTCAACCGGATATTATTATGACCCTCTTCTCTAACAAAACAGTAGTTGACTCACGTCTAGCTGTTGGCACTCAAGGAAGAGACGGTCTTTGGAGTGAAAAGTTGTGTGACAACAGATGGAGCAAAGCACACAGGATCGTGTCCTACAATGACACCACCCTAGCCACTAGTATTTCAGTAGCTACTGATGTGTGGATGATAATGTAGACTTTGGATAGTTATGCAACGTTCAAATAGTAATGCCTTGTCTTCGGTTAGTGATAGAAGGAGACATAACCTAATTAGTGAATCATATTTTCTTCTTGCTTTTTATAAGTTACGATAGGCTGGGTGTGGTAGCTCACACCTATAATCTCAACACTTTGGGAGACCAAAGTCAGAGGATCATTTGGGACTAGAAACTTGAGACCAGCCTGAAGAACATAGTGAGACCCAGTGTCTATAAAAATAAAAATAAATTATCCAGGATTGGTGGCATGTACTTGTACTCCTAGCTACTTGACAAGCAAAGGCAGGAGGCTCCAGGGAACTTCCAAGAGTTCAAGGATGCAGCAGGCTATGACGGCACCACTGCACTCCAGCCTGGTTAACAGAGTATGACTGTCATTTCTTAAAAAGCACCAATAGTGTTAGCTGAAGATCATGAAACGTTAAACCCAGAATAGTGCTCTATCCCTGGGGTTTCCATAACGTACCTCATTGTACACTCAGGATCTTTTTATGACTCTTCATGTCCCTGGTCTACGAGGACTCTGTCATAGATAAATGAATTCTGCTACTGCTGCTCAATAGATAAATTGTTATACTTCAGATAATTTATGTTTCAATATATAAATGTTTCCAAAATAGCATTCTGTCTGCGTAATATGATAGGATTTTAAGCCTCTTGTCAACACCAACTGATTGAAGTATAAATACTTTAGTCTCTTAATGTAATATGGTGACGTTAGATTGCTTAACCTTCCAAGTTAATA
Organism: Perodicticus potto; assembly: GCA_963574655.1. Taxonomy (NCBI): domain Eukaryota; kingdom Metazoa; phylum Chordata; class Mammalia; order Primates; family Lorisidae; genus Perodicticus; species Perodicticus potto. The sequence goes on from CAUYRH010150944.1 coordinate 20,679, forward strand.
ATCTATTGTATATATGTATATATGTGTGCATATTTCATTTTGAATTTTTACCTAATAGGTGTAACACTAAGTATAGCCGCGGTGTCATTACTTTTAGCCAATTGACACTTCATCCTTACTAAATAATTGAAGGTCATAGACATCCATTTTATTTCTCTGGTTAGTTATACCGCTGATGTCGGAATACAAATTAGATTCATCTGTTGCCAATAACACAAGGCCGTCAAAAGATTTTTCATGCTGCAGGCACATTTTTCTTATTTATTGGAAGCATTAAAAATGTGTCCCAGCTAATTTTATCTGAGTAGATAGATAATAAAACATGAAAATTTTCTGAAGTTAAAAAAGGGCAACCTTCCTGTCATTTTGCCAACTTGTCAGACCCAGCTAATGGTACGTGTATCTTTCACATGGAAAATACATGAAACTTGTCTTACATGGAGTCGGTGCAGAAGGGGAAACCTGGGTATGTATTTGAGATACACGAATTAAAGTTCCTACCTTGGCCAACAGGGCAGTGTTCAGAGGAGTCTGAATACTCATTTGGTATAGAATGAAATACTGGCAAAAATGAGGCAATGTTGGTTAATATTATTGTCCCGACAGATAAATCCTGTAAATAATTCAGGTTCCACAGAATTATTTCACAGAAAGTGAAAAGAAAGCTAGACTAAAAACTGGGAGATATTTCATCTCTGGTCCCCCTAAGTCAGGTGCCCTTGGGTATAGCACTTCTTTCTTAAACCTCAAGTCTGTCACTATAAAATTAAGAACAGTTTGACACAGATGGTATTTTAAGTTGCTCACAAGGCTTGTCATCCTGGGAAATATCCTCAAGTTAAAATAGTAAGATAAAGTGAGTTCTACAGGTGTGTATGAAAGGCTGAGGAAATAAAGATGCTCACCAGATTTGCAAAACTAGTTAGAAAATTCATTAATAAGACTTCAGCCTATTTTTAATTTTTTTAGTACCTTAACTGTTCCTGTTGAAATTTGTCTTAGAAGCGATAATATATGTAATATATATTGAACATAAATATATGCGTGTTTGTATGTGTTTTCATGATGTGCAGTGACTTATACAGTGTATTTATATTCACATTTTAGAATCTAGAAATGATGCCAGTGAAATATCGTTTATTTCTAAGAACATAAGCGAAACCTCTCAATGGTTTGGGAAATCACCATGTATATTCTGTGTTGCAATAATAAGTCCAAGCCTTTCTACAGTACCCTGCACTTTCAAAGCTGTTTCATATCCATTATCTCTGTAGATCTTGGCAGTGGCACAGCGAAAGGGCCGTAGCTGATGGCAATGTCTGTGGGCTGTGCAAGAGAGAAATAAACACTATGATTAATGAGCTGTATCCAGGGATCACACAACACAACTGATTAGTCAAAGACCCCCTGACACTCATTGGTATAGTCTTTTTAATGCCTCATTGCCATTGCCGTTAAAATACATTAATATAAAATATTGAATGTAGAACTATTACACAGGCACGAGAAGGGTGCTTTTGAGGAACTTTCTGCAAACTGATAGAATCTAAAGTTCTCATCTGCATCTGCATTTGTTAAAATGTTGGCAGTGGATTTTTTCTGCATCTCTAAAAATTTAAAAGCTCAAAATTCAAACAATAAATCATTCTTACTTTTCCTAATGAAACTGACAAAGACCGGTTGTAAGTAAAATCTCGGATAACTGAAGGCACCCTTCTGATCAAAGAAAGTCTGTTAGAGACCCTGACAAATGCACTTTACATTCCTTTGCTGTTCTCATGGTGGGTCTTTAACGTTTGAAAGAAAGGAAGGAAGTTAGAAATAAAGATGGAGAGAAAAAGAACTAGACATGAAAGGAGTCAGATAGGAAGGAAGGTTAAAAATGAATTAAATAAATTTCAAGCAGCATGCTATAAATTATATATTATACTTAAGAGATTTCTAACACTCCCAATTTTAATAAATCCATGATAAGTAAACTTGACCAAAGGTAAAAGTAAATTTAAAATAGAATTGTACTTTTTCTATAAATTATCTATTTTACAAAAGATACGTATCCCTTAAGATTTCATTGACTTTATATTAGAATCATAGAAAATGAGACTTGTTTTCAATATGCCCTTTCTAATGAGAAGAATTAAATGTGAACCGTACTCATAACCACAAGAAGGCAACCAGGTCTTGGCCTTGTGATTCCCATCTGCTAAAGATTTTGACATTTGACATCTTTGCATTTGTTTCCAGAGGAACATAAAAAATGCTAATACGATAGATGCCCTTAAACCAAAAGGAATTAGCTTTTGAGAGTATTCTTTACTTCAATTATGATAAAGAAAATTAAACCGGAATCAAAACTACCAAAGGTGAAAGAACTCATCTTCTCCGCTGTTAATTAGTTTTACAATGCTAAGTGATTACATTTACATGTTCCCTTCATTAAGTAGTTTCATTGAATCTTATATTTCATATGCTGATTGAACACATATTTTTGTTTTTTAAATACAATGTTGAAGAAAGGAGGGAAAAAGCCTTTTTTATCTTTGTATTTCAAAAATTAGGAGAATATATTTGGCAGCTCTTTTTCTGCATAGTTCTACTTTGAGAGCGTGCCTGGTTTTGGAACTATTAATGTTTGGTATGATATACAGAAATAATGTGTGGTTAGAAAGTAAAACAGGAATACTCCCAAGGTTAATAGAAGTATAGGTGAATATCATGTTTGCAGAGAAAATGAATATAAAACTATTTTCTAAAAAAATCTACCAGCAGACATAGACCGAATCATCAGCATTTATCAGATGTATGTCCATTTCTCTTTGATGTCCCTGTGTAGCCTTCAGCCTAACTATGGTTGCTGTGAGAAACACTTGTTACAGAATCATTTGAGAAGGTTCAAATAAAGGCTAGAGAAAAGGAGGGAGGTAGGGACAGAGAAAAAGAGAGAGGAGAGAGGGAAATACATACATTTTTTTTTTAATTTTAGAGAAATTGAAAGAGTTCCTCAGGGAAATCATGATCTCTAAATAAGTTTTCTGAAAGCATTCCAGAAATATTTTTTACTGGAGAGAAACCAGGCACAAGTTCAGTGTGACTGTAGTATTTTCCTGACCAAAATGTCTGGAACTATACTTACCCTTGGAAGTGCAAGTCATTAGAGCCTGTCTTGTCCAACTCCCTCAAGTGATGAATGATGGAGAAGTATATGCTGGGTTTTCATTGAATTTGTATCTGGAAGGAATGCTGCAGCTCACGACCTAATTTCTTCCAAATAAACACCTTGTTGATTGATGCAATGCGTCATAAGATGAAAGATTTTTTGAATTGGAAATCTATGAAAGAAACTCAACATGTGGTATTATATAGGAAAAGACACTCTTCCAGAATGTGTGAATGAAATAGCATTTTCAAAGCTATTTCAAAAATATTACATTTTGGAGATGTTAGCAATTGCCTGGCCTAGAATTTAATCTATGGCAAGAGCTCTGAAAAGGCTCCAGGACAAAGAATGCAGATAATGTGAAAAATGTCACTGAGGCCAGAAAGCATTGCTAACAAATTGTCATGGCTCTGTGTCACAGGCATCATTCATACCAATGTCGATAATAGCTCCACAAACTGTAATTTCATAGATATGCCAAGATATCTAATGTAAACAGCCTGCCCATTTTGTCCTTTAAGCATCTGTTCTGGTAAATCCATTGGAATGGTGTTTTATAGGGAAGAAAAAGAAAAGATGTTTTATAGAAAAGTTGTAACAAAAACAGATTGTCAAATTACAACTTGACATGTGCATCTCAATAAGGATCAGCAGAAATTGTGCAAGCCTGATCCAAAAGACATCCATGTTCTATTAAGATTCTTATAAAAATTCAACTTTAATCTATTTAATAAGTTTATGAAGACAAAAGTATAGAACCTGAATTTAATATTCAAAGATGTTTAGAAATTTACTGCTGGCTATAGACTTAAAAACCAAAAAATCATACTTTAATCATATAAGCCTATTTGGGTGCAAAAGGCTTTCAGACTCTCATTCCACGGGTCTTTTGGGTTCCAAATATACCACAGGTCAATAGCAGCCAGGTTCAGCTGACTGGGGTTCAGTCATTGTATCTTCCAAAAGCATATGGGCCATTCCTAAGGAGCCTGGTAGTCAGTCAGCTGCCTTTAAAATCTTAAGGAACTGCTGTTGCCTACCATGACACTTCACAGTTTAGTTTCCTACCATGACCCTTCACAGATTAGAAGAGGATCTTACAAACATTTTGTCCCGTGCCTCTCCAGGTGATCCTTTGAGTGAAGTATTCCAATTATCTCCTTGAGGAAAACAAAGCCAGGTCTTTCCCAAGGCAGAAAAGGCAGCTGAGTTCAGATTCCCTGACGTTAAGTTGCAGCCTTTCTTTACTTTATCACATTATTAACATTTCTGAATTGAAGCTTTTGAGACACGGGAAAGGCAAGAAGGAAGAGACTTACAGATAAGAAATACGTAGCCCAAACTCCAAATCATGATTTAAATGGCTCTGTTTCTAATGCCAGCCCTGAAGTATTTATTTATTGTCATATTTTAAAATAAATTGTGACATTCAAGACTTTCCTATTGTATTGGTGTGCAAATACCTTCACCTCATGTAATGACTTGCTATCTGTACTTTTATGTTTATAGTTTATTATGGTTGAGATTGTCCTAGAAGATTGTTATGGAAAACTATTATGTAAATAAGTTGTTCCTTCAATTATTCTATATTGGCATATTTGAATAACTAGATAATTTCATTTATCTTAACCAATTAGAAAATGTTTTGTTAATATAATTATATTATCACTTTGAGATTTTAAAGGACATTTGAGAAATTAAAAATAAATCTATTGATAATATTATGACCATTTTACGCCCAGTGAGTGTGTTAATCACATTCATAAACGTACAAGAAGCTCCCAACTTTTAACTGAGTTATATAATGAAGGTTTATCTGTTAGTCAATCACATGGGATTCATTTTGTCTCAGGAAAATAATATTGCAAACATTGATTAGCATCTCAGGATACCTTTTAAAAGTCCTTTTAAGTCATGGTGTAAATGAAGGAAACACTGAAATAATTATAATATTTGGTCAAAACATATTTCATTAAATAAAAATAAGGGTACATCATAAACCCTAATGCTAAGAATCTCACACACACTCTTTCTCTCTCTCCCTCTCTTTACTCTTCATGTTCATGAATTGGCAAATTGGTAAGAAATGAAGGGTAAATAGATATATTACTTTTTTATCATGTTTTAATCTATAATATAATAAAATATTAACAATAACACAATCATTTAATAATCTTCCAAGAGTAAAACAGTGGCAAGATATTTCTAGATGTCTCTTAAAACTCTGGGATCCTTTGGAATAGAAACGACTGAGCATGTTCTACAAAGGCTTTAAGGAGCACCAATGTGAATAATAGAGATATACCCACTTTAAACAGAGGGACGTCACAGATCTTCTGACCTATCCTTATATTTAGTGCATTTTTAAATGTGTTAGAAAAAAGTAAATCTTCTCTAGCTACAGTTTTTCTCATATTTGCAGATGTATATTTTTCACAGATAACCATGTCTGAAAAAGAGGTGTATGTTAGAACAAGAATTGAGTTGGGGGCATTTTTTCCTTCTTTCGTGATATTTAAAATAATAGCCTATCTTACCATAGTCTTAGATTTGACAAAATAAAATATTATCAAATGTCTTTATTATCCATACCCATATATCTCAGATATTATTTTTATTTTATTATCATGCCTAATAATGACCATTAGAGTATATTGTTAGTAATAGTCTCAAGCATATATTTCAACTTCGCTTTCCCATTTGGCTCCAAGGTAGAATGACAAGCTGGCCTTAACTGGGCCCTAGGCCATGACATTAGACCTACAAACAGAGAGAGATACAAGTGCCATGTTAAAGCAGCAGAGTGAAGGATAGACTGCCAGCCTCTTTGTCAATGAGAAGAGAAGGAAATGGGAATAAAAAGCTAAATTCTGTGTGCAGACACAGGAATGCAGAATTCAGGAATCAGTAGAGATTTCAACATCCTTCCCTCTCCATCACTTTAGGAAGTTGAAAATAGGTTGCCAAAATTTTCTAATCCTCCCCAGTTATTCTTTCCAATTTTCTTTCTCAGACAGCAGGTTGTGTAAGGATACGTTTGAAGACTTGGGTAGGTGTTAGAGAAGACCTCTAACAAAAACTCCTGAAGTTGTAGCTGTCAGCATTTCATGCTTGAAATTCACCCTGGTCTTGGCTCTAAACAAGAAAAGACATCAAAAAGAAACCACCCCAAACCTGGCCAACCTGAGTGTGAGTCCACATTCCTCTATCCTGAGAATCAGCTCTCCACACGTCGACATACCCTCCACCTTTCTGTATTGTTCGCTTTGAGAATTGAATTAGCGAAGGAGTGGAAAGTGTGGCTTCAGATCGTGTATTGCTCACGTTTCCTTTCCTTCTGGATTCTCGGAGGTTATCTGTGTGCAGTGTACACTTACCTATTCCTTGCAATTCTACACGTGCCCTCTCTGAATCCCACACTTTGGGTCTCACCTTTGCCATGACCATTTTTATTACACTAGAGATTGACTATTATGTAGGACTCCAGTTTTAAATTGATGCATTGCTATTGGCTGTTATGAATATGATTTGCTTCGTGAGTTTATGGGGACCATTTTCTACTTTAATTCTGGATTTTCTTGAAATACAACTATATGTTTCCCACAGGGCCTAATTAACCCATCAAGAAACAGTTTTAACAAATAATATTACTGAATTTTCTTTTATTAGGTCCTTTTGATTTTCTGAGCTTCTTGGGCTTATTATCTTTTTGTCAATGCAGTTTATTTTTCTCAGTAAAGTCACCAGTAAAACGGATTATCTAAAATCCTCGATCTTAACCACACACACAAAATCTCAGCGACATACACACAAAACAGTACATTAGTGTTATATTACAGTATCTTTGTGTTCACATAACCAAATTATCGTGAATAGAGAGTAGCCCTATAAACCACTCTAGCATTGAAGAATTAAATATTTTGGTAATCATTTCGCTTGCACTCAATGGTTTCCAGGATAAATTAATACTCCTAACCCTTACTATACTAATGGAGATAAATGTTTTCAACACTTACAACTTCAGGTGCATTAATTTACTTGGCATTCAAATGTGGATCATCACCTATGTGCCAAGCATACAAAGATAAATAGTAGTATATAAGGTGAAAGCAAAGATAGCAAAAATATACAGAGACAAATAAAAGGTTGCATCTTCCATCAAGGTTCTCCTAGATAGGCCATGTGATAAGTGTGATAAATGTTCAATGTAATGAATGCTGTAAGAAGCACGTCAGAGGGCAGGACAAGGGGCAGAGAGTGGAGGAGATTCCTGAGATGTGGCAATGTTTATCTCCCAGCCACTTGAGGGAAACAGACAAGGAATGCAGAGCAGAGGACCTTTGAGCTAAGAATTAAAGAATAAATAATATTTTTAAATGACTTAACCATCAGTTATGATGAACTCTTGATGTTTTTAATCACATTCTGGGCCAATAATAAAAAGAGAAAATCAATAAAAATTAACCATACAAAGAATAATGAAAAGAAATTTATAACTCTGCACCCCTAGCCCCAACCAGTAATCCTCTTTGCTAATCTGAACCTGACATTCAAGCCTTAGTCCTGAAGTCACCTTCTCAGGGAATGCTTCCCATACACCTGCATCTAAATTTGGTCCTCTTTTTATACTGTCTTGAGACACCTGCACCTTTCCTTATAGACTTTATCAAAATTTGCAATTAGAAGTGATCTGAGTGCACCACAACCTCACTAGCTGGTATCAGATGGTCAAATAGGATCTGTTCACCAGGGATTGTCCTGAGTATGAAGATATACTAAGAATTTTAAGGTTCAGGAAATCCAGAGGCTTCTGTGAAAGACACAGCACTCTGAGCATCAAAGATGCTTTACGATCCTTCTTTCTCATAATAGATATGCTTGTCAATGTCAGATGATCAGTGATGTCTCTAAGTGAGGTCTGCAGGGTAGGCCTGAAAAAATGCAGTGTCTTAATTTTTTTTTTTATGCTATTGACCTAGTCCTCGTCCCCTAGAAGCTCATACGTTGAAGTTCTATCCTCCAGTGTGATGATGTTTGAAAGTGGGGCCTTTGGGAGATACTTAAGTGTTAAGGAGATCCCAAGGGTGAGGGATTATTGTTGGAATTAGCACCCTTATAAGAAGAGATACCAAAGAGGTGCGTGCTGTCTCTTTCAGCCATGTGAAGGCACAGCGAGAGAGTGTTATCCGCAAGCCAGGAGGAGAGTCCTCACCCGAATCCAATCATGTCAGCACCCCTATCTCAGACTACCAGCCTCCGGAACTGTGAGAAAATAAATTCTGCTTAGTCACCTAGTCTGTGGAATTTTGTTATAGCAGCCCAGACAGACCAACATATAACCCAGAGAGCTGTCCAAATTACATGTATCGTCCATGCCTTACACATGTTCTGGATTTCTTGACTATAAGGAATCTTTGAGCAAGGACATCCTGCCTAGCATTTTTAATATAGACAATTCCTTTCTCCTAACAAAGGTATCATGTGTCTGCTTGATTGGACATCCAGTAGACATGGAAATTAAATAGAAGTTTCTGTCACTTTCTTTTTGCCCAGAGCAACACCTGTATGCCCACTGCTACAAAGGGCAGGAAGGTGCCAGGCAGGCTGCTTTAACACCTCCTTGCCTGCTGTGACCTAGAGGACAGGGACTATGTCCATTTTGATCATCACTGTTTATCTAGCATTTTGCAGATTGCCTAGCACAGAACTAATGAAAGAGTGGGTGAACTAATGATGCTTATTACCGGCTGTGTAAAACTATAACTTCAATTTGTTTGTTCTAAATATGCTCCCCTGAAACTCTAAGAAGTAGCCTCTACTTCCAGCACTTTGTGGTTGAAATCATCATTGAAATGGCTGTCCTATATTTTCTAATGAAGTAAACAATTGGTTTAATTATATGTATCCTCAGCTATTTTCTTGCTAAAATTATGTGCTGGTAGATATAGGGTAATTGAAGAAAAGAACACAGGCTTGGCCGCCTCTAGCTAGCAATTTTTCTATGTCATGTTGTGATAAGTTTGCTTTTAATATTGCTTTGGGTTCTGTGACTCACATTTTAAAAAATTATGAAAGTACTCTGCTTTCAAAAAATTTGTCAAATGTTATGTGAAGGATTTGTCAGCATATAGAAATGTCTCCCCAAAGAACCACTGAATTTTATACAAATAAGTGTTTCAAGGTCACATAGGCGATAGTGAAGTGTCCTATAAATTTGAAAATTCAGCATGAGTTTCTGTAGAGGCCAGAAAGGTCGAATTTATAATTAATGAATGCTACCTGTATGGGCCCCATGGTAGCATTAACCAGATGGAATGTTCCCAGGGGTAACTGAAGGGAGCTCAAAGAAGGGGCCTGTTCAACTAAGGATGGTGAAACAGCCAGAGGTCAGTAACAGCAGGCAGTCTTTAAACAAACTCCTGCTGGAAAGGAAGGTCAGGAGGCCTACCAAGGAACCTGTGAATGCAGCCACCATGGAAGAGGGGCCGTCTTCTGGGGGCCACTGTCAAATCCCAGTGTGGCAGACAACAGCAGATGTGACACTAGGGGTAAATATTCTCACCTCTCTCTCTCTTCCTTTCCTCTGATTTCTTGCCAGTGCCTCCTCTTCACCTAACTGAGGAGAAAACCAGGTGTCAAGAAAGCCTGAGGGATGCAGACTCCAGAGGTGGGTCTTCTGGGACACAGAGTATAACTATAGAGAGGCATGCACAAAGTGCCCATCAGGGACCTCCCCAAGTGTCACAGGTGTTTATATGAAGATTGAGGGCTATCGTTTGAAATTAAATTAGAAGAAAAAATTAAAAATTTGAAAAAACCCCTTCTTTGGTCATCTGCATCCTAGAAGTATTGTTACCTAGATGCTAATTTGTCAGGTTCTGGATGTCCTATCACCTGTTTTTAGAAGGGAGAGGAATCATTCAAGTCGTGACTTCCTAATCTTACATTGTTTCTTAAAAAGTTATTGAGCAGCTGACTTGATAGTAGTATTTAGTATAAAAAGTATAAATATTTAATTTAATCCTCATACAGTGATGTGAACTAGATTCGATTCTCATCATCCCCATTCAGTACATAAGGACACCAAGACCCAAAGTGGTGAAAGAGCTTTCCCCAGTTCACATAGGCCATAGGTGGTAAAGCTGCCTATGAACCAGGCTCTTGGACTTCAGTGCCTATGTTCTCTGTCACAGTTCTCTTTCACAGCGTGTCCTGCTCTTTAATGGGGGACTTGATGTATGACCATGATTTGAAGCATGTATAAGTTTCACCCTGTCAACAGATCAGAGAGAGTGATTTTTCTCTGACTTTCTTAACTGTATTAACTTACGTGTAAAACCTTCAGAGAAGATGCATTTCCACTCAAAATTAAACCAACTACAAAAGCTAATCAAGATAATGTTGGTGTAAGTACACTTGGGTTGGGGTGCTATTTGTCAGAGCTCAAGACTTAGAGGTGCATTAGAGGATTAAATGTGATTAGACGCAGAATGATGGCAGCGATTTATATGAGCAAATCTAGCACTTACAATGTCAATCCTAAAGACGCAGAACATGTTTTCCCTATGGAAATACTATTTTAAATTGATAATTCATTTCTCTTCACAAGAGAGAGACTATGCATATTGTCAGAGGACAATTATTTGATAAATATAAATTGTCAAGACTGCAAAGACATTTTACAAAACTACCCTTTTCATAAATGATTTCCATTTTCAGACAGCAATGTAGATCTTTTACTATATGCTTTTGTCTAATGGAATAATTGACCCCTTGATTTCAATGAAAGTAAGCCAAATAGTTAAGTGAAGATTGAATTTAATTTGTAAAAATGATGAGTCTTTTTGAAAATTTCCCAGATGAAAACTGTGAAATGATGGATTTAAAAACATCTGTAGCATAATAAACTTGAGATGGCTAAGATTTATGTTCTACTAGTATTTTTAAAATATGTAATAGATATTTCTTAGGAAATTTAGATTTTCAGTAAATATCTATCTATCTGTATCTGTCTCTATCTATCTATCTATCTATATGTGTGTGTATATATATATATGTATATATATATATATATATAGAGAGAGAGAGAGAGAGAGAGAGAAAGAAAGAGCAGGCTTTGTGGATAGTCTATCAACAACTGATTTTGGACCAGATCATACTATGATCTAAAACTAAGAAATGATATAAGGTATAATTAATAAAGCTTAAAATCTTCTTCCTATTTATTATATACAGAATTTCCAAAGTTGCTTAAATTTCCTGATGGATTTGAAAGAGGAAATTCTAAAATATATGTTGTCTAGTGTTCCAGTTCTAGTGCAAAGTAGAATTCAGTGCTTTCCATGTATGTTGACTCAACAAGATAAATACAAATAGATGCATAAGCTTTACCAGTTTCGGGGCTTTATTAATGGTAAACACAGGGCTTGATGCTCTTAAACTGCTCTTCGAACTTTTAAAGTCATACATCTCTTGTATTATTAAAATAAGAAAAAAATGTTTACTTAGGGGACTAAAGTTTTTTGTTTCATCGAATTAAGAAATGATCGATAGTAAACATTTCCACATGATTTAACTTGTATTAAATTAAATTAACTTGGATTACATTATTTTGGAGCACGTTATTTCAGGCACTACTCCTTCTGTAGAAGACTCACGTTCATGTTTTACTGGTCCTTGGTTTCTCAGTTTTAATTTTGTAATCTCCAGATTTTGTAGTAGCTACAAAAAAATCTGGAGATTTTGAAACCTGTAAATTTTGAATAACCTTTACTTCCACTACAAAATCATCCTACATATACGTAAGTACTCAGGAGACAAACTGCATACCATTGAGAGGCAATAATTCACCAATGCTCCCCAACATTCATGAAAAGAAATACTGGAAGACCATTTTGAAGTAATTACATCATTGATGAGTGCAATTATTAATTGAAATTGCTTTGCTTTTCATATGTATCACATTCTGAGAGAACTAACCCATATTAGACAACATTCTGCTAGGGATATTATATCTCTAAGTTTGCTCATGCAGAGCACTAGACTATTATCTTTAGCCATCATATAAATTCTACCCAATATCTAAATCTAGAGAACATTTATTTAAATGAAAATGTTATAAAGAATAGCAGTGGCGGCTCGGCGCCAGTAGCTCAGTGAGTATGGCAGCAGCCACATACACTGAGGCTGGCAGATTTGAGCCCGGTTTGGGCCACCTAAACAACAATGACAACTGCAGCCAAAATATAGCTAGGTATTGTGGCGGGCACCTGTAGTCCCAGCTACTTAGGAGGGTGAGGCAAGAGAATCACTTAAGCCCAAGAGTTTGAGGTTGCAGTGAGCTGGAATGCCACGACACTCTAGCCAGGGTGCATAGTGAGACTCTGTCTCAAAAAAAAAAAAAAAGCAATAGCAGTGACATATTGCAAAAAACTGATCCCACAAGCTTTTTCAGAACAAATTTTATTTAAATAATTTTATCCTCATATCAAAAATTATGTACAAATCTTGTGTAGGATTTTAATATATAATAAAATCCTAATTTCTCTTCCTTAAAGAGCTGGTGGAAACCCTTAGTAAGAGGTGAAGTATGTGAATAAGGTGGTATAGGTCCCAATCCTACTTTCTCAGCCTGACAGATGTGCTAATCCATTTTCATGGCCCCTTGTTCCTAATCACAGGCTTAGAATCTCCCTCAACTCATTAAATCCAGCAATGAGTGCCTATCAGTTAGAATCACCATGTCTTTCATCATTTCGCACATACACGTATGTTAACCTAGGCTTTGACAAGACACTAGAGATAATATAATATGAAAAAAACAAAGAAACCCAAGGAATGGTCCTGTTTTCATAGAGTTGAGCAGCTGGTGAAATATAGAGTTATAAAAACAGCTGATCATAATAGGCTGTCTTAAGGATTCTAATAGAAATAATATGGGCTATCATGAGTCTAGAGTAATGAGATACTGCTTCTGGGATGTGAGCAAGAGAGAGTATTGTTGGTTGGGGTTAAGGCCTATGTCACAGCTTGGATGCTGAAGGAAGAGTGTGAGACGGATGGAGCTTATCTGTAAAACTGCATTGCTCACCTAGTTCACTTAGAAAACTGAATAGAGAAGTATTGAGTATGGAATAGAAACAGGTTAACCTGGAGTGTTAATCTGGGGCCATGTAAATGAATAAGAAATGTTTTGGATGTTATAAGAAGTTAGATTTTATAGTAAAAGTAATGGGGAACTGTTAAGGAATGTTTCAATATTTTAAAAAGAGACCTGAGTTCTGTGGACAATTAATGAGAGAGAGAGAATATGGCAAGGAAAACTACGTTCAGAGGTAGAGGCACTGATCCAAGTACAGAAAACGGTGATCTAATATAAGGTCAGTGGAATTGGGTGTGCCGGAAAGTCAAGAGATTCATGAGATACTCAGAGGATGAATTTGTCAAGACTCAGTGATCAACTGGATATAAAAAGGGAGGACAGAAGGTTCAAGGGTGATGCTTGGCTTTTGGACTTGGGAAACTGGGCAAATGTTGATATCTTTTACTGGGATCAGCTATATGAGTTGAAAAGCAAATCTGGGGAAAGACTATGAGCTCAGTTTTGGATAGCTGATTTGGAGGTGCCTATAAGCTAGCCAAGAAAAGAGAGCTAATTGGCAGCGGGAAACACATATTTAAAGTTTATCAGGAAGAGTTGGTTTGAGAACACAGAGTAGGAATTTATTCCTAGAGATGGCTACTGATATCTTTGAAATGAATGAGGTCATTTTGGTTCTGAAGAGTATTTGAAGGAATATGAAACAGAGAAGGAACTCAAATAAAGAAAACATTCAAGGAAATCCATGACATTTTTTGGAATATCTGACACAATGGGCCGACTGTGTCTTCAACCTTATAAATGAAGAAATCTTTATGTAGAGTGAACATGCTAGCAAGTTCAAGCCTTAGACTACTCCAGGCATCTGTAAAATCTAGACTAGGTTGAAATGAATTCTTACTCTACCCGGAATTCTCTTTCCTTGGTCCCTAATGTGGCACAGGGTGGTTTTAGAGTTACATAAAGATAGACTCTTCCAGTACAAAAAAATATGATACCACCAATGACAGAAGCAATATGTAGGACATCTAAAACCTAGCTAAATGAAATGTATTGGTTCTAAGGCATATGAATGGGGGAAAAAAAAACATCGCAGCAGTGAAATGAGCTTCCACTGCTCATCACTCTGGCAACCTTCAGAGGGACTATGGAAGCATGTATAAGGAGACATGGAAAGACTCAGTCTGCCAATAAACCTTTCACGTGCAGTTCAGATGATTGATCTTCGAAGTGTTATGTTCCTTTTGCATGCTCTCCTCGGTTCAGGTCCTTGGTGTCTGCCTGTCCATGAGCATTCAACATTCTTCAAGTAGCACAGGACAAGTCTTTACTCATATCCTACGTCCATTAATGACACAATACCGCTACACAGTTTCTACATATTGCATAAAGCAGTTCTCAAATTTTAGCAAATATAAGAATCATTTTGGAGGGTTATTTTCAAAGGCCTAAGTATAGACTTTCTGATTTAAGATGTCTTGGTAGGGCCTAGGTTTTCATATTGTGTAAATAGCGCCCCAATAGACTCTGACAGGGTGGTGCACAGACTATGTTTTGCAAACCTCTGAAGGAGGAAAAAGCTGAAAGGCAATTACTCAGGTCCCTGAGGGGTGAATTTGCTTAGTTGATAAGGAAATACCGAGGCCTTTAATAATGGTTTCTCAGCAAAACAAATAATAGACAAACAAATTTTTTTTGACAAACACATTTAAATCCTGATTCAGCCAACTTAAGTAGCCATTTGATATAGATTTCCCAGTTCTCAGTAAACTTCTTACAAATCTTGTCAGCCCGTTCACTAGAAGGGGGTCCAGAGAAATATTGCTACAGGTAGCACTGTGGTTTTCCCAATCATCTCGTGTTTATTATCATTTAATTTATCTTCGAAAGAACTATTGTTAAAAACCACAGCCATAGTAAATACAGGGTGTCCCAAATGTCACTCATAAATTCACCAAATTTAGGGAAAATGGGAAATTGTAGTTAAATGTACCTATATTTACAAAATATTCATTGCAAAGTTTTACAGAGAGGTGGTCAACCTGTAGAGAATATTTTGTAAATATTTTTTAAATATTTTTTAAAATATTCCCCATCTTGGCTCAGCACCTATGGCTCAAGTGGCTAAGGTGCCAGCCACATACACCTGAGCTGTCAGGTTCGAATCCAGCCCGAGTCTGCCAAACAACAATGATGACTGCAACAAAAAATAGTCAGGCGTTGTGGCGGGCACCTGTAGTCCCAGCTACTTGGAAGGCAGAGGCAGGAGACTCGCTTGAGCCTAGAAGTTGGAGGTTGCTGTAAGCTGTGATGCCACAGCACTCTACCCAGGGTGACAGCTTGAGGCTCTGTCTAAAAAATATATTTATATATTCCCCATTTTTCCAATGTATGGCTACTGCATGAGTGACATTTGGGACACCCTAGTAGTTTGACATAGGTAGTTGCTGAACTATATAAGCTTTCACCATTCTCCTACTTCAGAGGTTTCAAAATGTAGTCTGGGCACCACCCCTGTCAGAATGTACTGGGGCACTATTTAAACAATATGAAAACTTAGGCCCTACCAAGACATCTTAAATCAGAAAGTCCATATTTAGGCCTTTGAAAATAACCTTCCAAAATGATCCTTGTATTTTCGAAAATATATTCCACACACAGAAGAGACCATAGGAAAGAAATCTGCCAGCAAATGATATCCTTCTGCATAACTAGATTGTATAAATCTGTAAGATACAAATTTACGTTAAAGCAGTTAGGAATGCAAATGTGACTGCCAGAAAGTATCAAGGGCAAACGTTATTCCTGACAGGAATCATGGATGGGTTTGACCCTCTAATTAGTTTGTTTTTCATTAATCCTAAGTGAATTTTCTGGAATTAAACTCTTCCCAAGATCCAAATTTTTTTAAACCAACCACCTGCTCAAAATAGCCCCAAAGAATTTCTGTTCTATAGCTTCAAGCCCCGTCAAACCCATCCTTTGTCTAATATTCTTTATCTTCTATAAAATACCTACATTCAGGGTGGCATCTATGGCTTATCGAGTAGGGTGCTGGCCCCATATACCGAAGATGGCGGGTTCAAACCCGGCCTGGGCTGAACTGCAAAACAGAAAAATAGCCAGGCATCATGGCGGGCGCCTATAGTCCCAGATATTTGGGAGGCTGAGGCAAGAAAATCACCTAAGCCCAGGAGTTGGAGATTGCTGTGAGCTGTGTGATGCCATGGCACTCTACCAAGGGCAAAAAAGTGAGGCTCTGTCTCTACAAAAAAAAAAAAAAAAATACCTACATTCACCTATTGCTCAAGCCAAAATCCTATGTTTCAACTCATGTTTTTCAGTTTTTTTTTTTTTTTTTACCTTTCATATAAAGTCCATCAGAATGTCTTGCTAGTTACAAAACTTACTTACAAAACTTATCTTCAGCCTCCTATCCCCACTGGGGCCTGCTATGAGCCATCATAATCTCCTGACTAGAATCCTATGAAAGATTTTTAATGGCTTCCATTCTTAACCTCCAATAATCCATTCTTTCTCAGCCATGGTTTTCATCCTTCTCAAATATAAATCAGGTATCACTCAAATGCTTACAGATCTCAGTCTTCTCATTACAGATTGAAAAAGCTGAACAAAAGTCATAAACTTTTTGCATGTCAAACCAAAGCTTTTGCTACCATCTCCATTAAGTCTCTACTGGATGAGCCAGGTGGCTGTATGGGTATCGAGAGCAAGTTTCTGGAAACTGTTTGTCTTGGCTTTAATAATTACTACCTTGGAAAAGTTAGTGAACTTTCCTGTGCCTCACCTGAAAATAAACGATAAATGTTCAGAGTGTATTTGTCAGTGCTTGCTTTTTTTACTGTTGACAAGTTCCCATTTGTTCATTCTTCAGAACCTTGACACCTGCTCTTTCCTTTTACTCAGACTATTCACTTTCTGATCTTGGCTTTGCCATTTCATTTTTGTCTGCTGGAAGTCATCTTTAGACACATTGTCCCTCATCTGTCTGCTAATTTCCCTCAAATATCTTCACATAAATAATTATCATGTTCATTTGCCTATTTTCTTGTATTTCTTCACCTAAGTTCTAGAACAGTGAAAACTTTGTTTTTGCTAACATTGAAAACAGTGTCTACCTATAAATATGAATCAAGTTGACTGTTGCATCCTATTTTGACTGTGGATCTCACTTAAACTCAGAAAGAACAGCACCCTCACTTACGAGTCAATAAAATGAGTTACTAAAAACCCCCATAATGTTAATGTTGTTGTAGATGTATCTGTATCCAGCATAAAAACACAGACAGGGAAGATATGTCTCAACTCCAGAATTTGGGGTATGTGTCGGGAAGGAGAGGGAGAAGGTGAGCTCCAACATTTTGTTTGCTTTCCTTAAGTTACAATACATTCGACAATATTTTGAAGAAGAGAAGCTTCTTCTCTTTAAAATGTTTTTATTTAAATTACTCATTAAAACTGAATGAAAAAAAAACCCTTCTCTAAATTCCATACTCTCCCATGCCCTTCTTTTGCTTCACCTGAACATTTATTTCTCCGAGATCATTTGTATGAGTGAAATCATTTTATACATTTTACAAATTAAATACCGCCTACCTTCCAAAAGGGAAAGCTTTCTTAGTTGTTAAAATGTGACAAGTTATTATAACTAAAATAAACATCTCTAAAAGAAAGAAAAATATTGTGAAAAATTAACTGAGGAAGAGAGACATTAAAGTATTGTAATTAATTCAATTATGTACTAAACTTACTACTAAGGATAGTATAGATTTTCCCAAACCTTTTGAGGTTTAATAAGGTAATTCCTAGTAACATACATACAAATGTGCATTTTCTTTGAACTAATATTCAGACTTTTGGACATTATTTTAGAATTTAAAAAAAAATGTTGACTAGGCACAAGAGCTCACACCTATAATCTCAGCATTTCGGGAGACCAAGGTAGGTGGATCACCTGAGCTCAGGAGTTTAAGACCATCCTGAGCAAGAGTGAGAACCCATCTCCACTAAAAATAGAAGAAATAGCCAGACATTGTTGCAGACACCTGCAGGCCTACGTGCTTGGGAGGCTGAGGCAAAAAGATTACTTGAGCCAAAGAATTTGAGCTTGCTGTGAGCTATGACACCATAGCACTACCGGGGAGACAGAGTAAGACTCAAAAAAAAGGAAGAAAAGAAAAAAATGCCAACAGTAACAAGGAAAAATATTATTAGAGGGAGACATGACTGAGTAGTATATTTTTTTCATGTTTTGTTTCTTTTTTTCACATTTAAGATCCAGAAGCCAGTTTCACTATTCTTCTAGACTTATCAGGTTCTGCAGGAATGGCTTATGATAACCAAACCCATAGGAAATGGGTGAGTATAATAAAATGTCAGTTTAGCAATAGACATTAAAAGGCACGTGTTTCCAGCAACCTTTTGTCATTTCCATTATCTAGTGTCACAAATGTCTGGTGAACAAGAAACAATATAACCTTGAAGTGCATTTCACCAGGATGCTGGTAAAACCTTCTGAATTCAGTCTAGCCCCAGCCAGTTCCACCAATACTCAGACCAAGGTACTCCATCCATTGAGAGCTACTTCATTGGTTTCTCAGAGACGGTGCAAAGTTAACATTTCTTTTACTGTTGGAGCTCCCACTTCTTGTTTAAACATACTCTTTTCTTATCATCTTAGTATGTTATACCAAATTTCAGTAACTCTTAAGTGTCTCTGATATTCTTTCTTTTTTTTTTTTTTTTTGCAAGTGAACAGTTTGTTAAGAATTAAACAAAGGTATTATGTGATACAGTACAAGCAAGACACTCAAGATAGGTCTAATAGTACTACTCACACAAAAACTTAAACTTTCACCTCAAAAAAAAATATGATATTCTTCTTTCTTTCATCTTTTCCTCTTCCCTCATCATTTTTCTGATTATTCTGATTTTAACAATTAAAATGTCTTTTTTATTTAAAAAAATAAAAAGTGAGGCAGCAATATGTCCTCGCTGCTTTGGAACTGAAGTAGAGAACTATCGTAATAGGTTTTATGTTGGCAAGTTAAATAGGAAATAGTGAGTGCAATTCCCAGTGTAAACTGTCTGGTGCTTTTAGGATTTTCTCTGTGATTCAAGCCTCTGGGTTTTGAGATGGGGGTGGACAATGTTCTAAAAAGTTTAATACTTTTAATCTGTGAAAACTGTCAATCAAAATGCAGAACTCTGTATAGACAGCCTTGGGCATATCAGCACCCTAATTACAGAAAGTCTGGCCTGTCACCAATGTTTTAACACTTGATTTATTTCCTGTTCAATTTGTTCAATAGAGCCAGAGTTAATTGGTTTTCCAAATGAGTGTTAAAAATATAAAGATCCAGCTTCATTAAGTGGAGGCTCTGCTTATTATGCACCAACGACTTGTAAGTCTATGTAAAGGTTAGTGGGGTGAGATTCCAGGGTATTGTACAAAACCGCTGCTTTGACTTGGCGTTAATATGGCTAATAACTAATAAGTATCCAAAGTCACAGTGGCTAGTAAAAATAGAGGTTTTGTGAACTAAAAATATTTCCTAACCAAATATGTTCCGTATCTAAAAACATAGCCTTTTATTTTTCAAATCTAATGTGTTTTTTGTTCCAGAAAGAAGTGTTTAGATATTTCCTATAGTGCAAAGAAAAACTCTAATGCACTGGTATATAGCTAGCACACTGAGTTGTTTTAATATAGTTCTTAGTATTTCTGTAATTGCCATTCTTCTGTGGCACAGCAATGCATTTAATGTGATATTTTGGCATTATAAAGTGACAAATGGAAGACTAAACAAAGAAAGCTAATGTGTATCAGGGCGGTTTGGAACTTCTACATGCATACAAGAAAATCATAAAGTGGTGATTTTCAGCTGCCATCATTTTCCACAAAAGGCAATTTTTTAAAAAAAACTTGAATGCCATCCTCAGTAATGCACTGTCAAATGTAATTTTCAAGAAATTACATCACTTTGCATTACAGTCATCATTCGGGGGGAGCATTTGCATTCTTGGTAGAAAAATAAAATAAGAGAAATTCAATTGTTTGCAAGGAAATTGTCCAAAAAAGCTTCCTATTATCCACAAGTATGAATTTCATACTTCTGTGCCTCTACTTAATGTTTTGGCAAGTTTGGTACCTGACAAAAATATCACCCAGAAAATTGTCTTAAATAGAAGCACCGAAATTGAAATCTACTAACTTGTAGCTACGTGTACCTTGTAAAAAACGTGTAATTTAAATTAGGACAACATCCATACATGTTTTGCACATAAAAATATTAGTATTAAAAAATTCATGTGGGAGGGTTCCAAATGTCACCTCAAATGCATATGGGATTAGTCTTTTTCATTACAGAACATTCATGGTATCCTACATTTTAATAGATTTATTCCTTAGGAATAAACTAGCCTTTGGGAAACTGGAATTTAAAAAAAGACAGCACTCCTCACACCTACGGTGCGTCTTAGTAGGGTACTGGTGAAACTTATTAAATGTAGAGTATCAATGTCTTTATATAGTGATTAAGAAAATGCTATGAGGGCTATCTCTCACAGTATGATCAAAATGTTTCTGATTGTATATGAAGCACATTCTGCCCTAT
>CAUYRH010150945.1:0-15863 GCA_963574655.1 Perodicticus potto
ATCAAAGACTATGTCTACAAGTACGTATCAGGTTGACAGAAATAAGAACATGGACTGGTTGAATTCAACTAACTGAAGGCAGTGAGTCAAAAAGGGTGGAGATGGTTTTAATAAATGCCAAAAGTCCAATTTGACTGAATGGTTAAAACCATTGAATACTTGCTTCATTGTCATATAGGCAATCAAATGTCTGCATTGTGTCTTTCTCTTCAAGAAAAAAATATCAAAAAGGAATAAAATGTGGTGATCTAACTGTAGCATCTGCCACAATATTGGATATACTACAGGCATCCAGTAAATATTTGTCCACTGATTCATTCCCCAAAATAGCTCTTCAAAATAGCAGCCTAACCTCTTCCAACCCCTCCAACTCCCACTCTAGGAAGTTTTAGATGGATGCTTGGTAATATTTCTATGAATATAGCCAAAGTAAAATGGACTTTTGTGGCGTTTTCATTTTCTTCTAGAAACATTTCATTATTTCTGCCTGGGTTCTGCTACTTAGCATTTCATAATGTCTGTACTTTTTGTTAGCCTGCCTATTAGACTTCATGGAGCACCAAATTAAAGGATCAAACACTTTCTTTGGAGAAAAGAAAACGCCATAGAACATATACAAATATTTCATGACAGTAGAGTCATAATTCACTGGATCTTAATAATGTCACTTTTGCAGAATGAAGAAAGGTCAGACTTCTAACCCTAAATCATATAGGGATAGAAAGATATCCCTTCTATCCTTAGGATAGGGTAAATTTTGTTCTTGTCCACCATTTTGAGATCAATTCTAGCCATTCAGAGGTCAATGTTTCCATTATTTATTACTTGAGTATGATTTAGATGCTTTCTCTCAAATACTTCCCAAAATTTCAGATAATATGATTATGGAGGAAAAGGGTTTTGTAGTTAATTTCCTTAGCTTCTCCCTCATTGCATCTCATAAAAATAAGGTATAACTGGTATGCTGCCTGTGCTTATAGGAGCTATGGTGAATGAACTTTAAATCTGCCAAAACCAGACAATTAAAAATAAAACCACTACCCTGAACCCAGAACATATTTAAACAAAAATAAAAATGGGAATCACAAGTATCTGAATATTGTTAAGCATCTAGCATCGTTCGGTAGCAAGTAACCTATACTCACTCACTTTTAGGTTAAATGAGTGATTCTTTATTTAGAATATCACCTGTGTATGCTATCCAACATAGGAAAGGATTCTATTTAATCTGTTCACATCTATCACATCTACCAGCCTGAATGAAGAAACTGAGTAGATGACTTAATGTGTCAGTAATTCTCAAACTGTGGATAAATATCACCTGATAGGTATATTAAAATACAAATTCTCAGGTCTTGCCCTCGGATATTCTAAAACAGCCAATCCAGCAGATTGCCTTTAAGTCCACATTTTTAATACAGCCCTTGAAGTGAGTTCAACGTAGCTGGTCAGTAGGCCGCTCTTTAAAAAACACTGGCAAGTATAGTGGGTATTATAGTATTATACAAAGTCCACTGACTTATCATTGATTCTAGAAATTTTGTCATTTGAATGTTAAAATGTAGGATCCCCTTGGAGTACCATAGCAGCCAGTATGTCAAAATATGTAAGGTTCTTTCCAATTGATAACAGATTTGGGGAGCAAAGGAGCACTGGATGCCTAGAAGGCAAATTCTTTGTTTCCAACATATTTCACGTCCTATTCTTTAGATTCTTAGATCCTGTCCTATTCTTTCCAATGTGCTACATACTTCATGAAGGCATGACCCCATCGAAGAAAACGTTTTCAAAAATAATGTTTCATAGTGTTTTTACTAGGCAGAAAATAACATTGCAGAATCACAGAGGTTCTCAGGGATGAGGATATCCAACATAATTGTTTGCTCTCTGTCCCTACTCTTCACTGAACTGCTCTCTGGGTGACCTTCCCCTTTATACAAAAACATGATTTCTACTGTCTCATTTTAATAGTCTCATATCTTGATCACTTCCCTTGATAATGTACCTAGTCCTAACCACTTTCCACTGTGACTTGTAGTATCATGATTTAGCTAATGTTTAAGAACTTACTTGATCCCTGACCTATCTGATTTACCAGCCAGTTTTCATAGTCTTCTAGTTGCTCTGGTATGACATTCTACCATAATTTTTTCCTTTAATTAACAAATCTTTTGGATACTTTATAACATTTAATTTTGCTCTTCAGGTAAATGAGAAAAAGCAAAGGGCCTCGAACCCCACAGGGAATAGGTTGTCTTACATCCCTGTTTTCTTTTACTTTCTTTCTTTTCTTTTCTTTTTTTTTTTTTTTTTGTTTTGTTTTGTTTTTTTTTTGTTGTTGAGATAGAGTCTCACTTTGTCACCCTCGGTAGAGTGCTATACCATCACAGCTCACAGCATCCTCCATCTCTTGGGCTTAACCGACTCTCCTGCCTCAGCCTCCTGAGTAGCTGGGACTATAGGTGCCTGCCACAATGCCTGGCTATTTTTTGTTGCAATTCCCCTTGCTGTTTTAGCTGGCCAGGGCTGGGTTTGAACCTGCCACTCTCGGTATATGGGGCCGGCACCCTGCCCAATGAGCCACAGGCACCACCCCATCCTGTTTTCTTGATCCTATCTATGGCTCCTAATAGATGGTTTTCATGCATCCTATTAGCCAGACACTTGGTCCCCTAGCCCCAACACTCTAGACCATGACTACAAAATCACAGCTGTCTTAGATCATCACCTCCACTACAAAGGCCAATGAATTTTTGAAGCTCCACATGTCTTTACATTTTCCATTGAGACTGTTTGAATGTTCCCAGCACTTGTGATTGTTGATTAATCACCCGACCCTGAAATGTTTCCCTTAGCTTTTAGCATAAAACTTCCATGCTTTTCTTGTACAAATGAGTTTCTTTTGTTAAAGCAGAGGTAGGAATGGGGATTTCTGAATCATGCATCCTTCCCATTTACCCTCCCATTTACCTTCCCATACCTATGGTGGCCTTATAATATGATTCAACATAATCTCCAAAGGCCTTTACAAATTTGAAAAGTGTGAACTATAAGAAATTATGTTCTAAGAACAATTTTTAGTACACACACAAATTTTTGCAACAGGTTGGAAGACATATTTTTAGTAGGAGAAGTGAATAATAGTAACAATAAGAGCAGCTACCACTTAACTTTAGCAAAGACTATACATTGCCATCATAACAGTTGCTTTATCTTCTATCCATCATTTATCATTCACAGCAACCATGCAAGATGACTACGATTACTCCCATTTTACAAGTAATGAAACTGAGGTTAGAGAGGTTGGATGAGTTAGTTCGCCCATCTAAGTGACAAATTTGCAGATAGCTATCACTGACCCTATAGCTGTTCTCTTTTGGCCATACTGAACAGTACAGAAATACTGTTAATAAAATGTATAAAAGACATTTCCTTGAAATTCTATAGTTGCAAATAGAAACAATATAGCAATAAAGCAAGGAAATGTGAAACTAAAAGCTGAGCAGTGGGGGGAAAAATGCATGACAAGTTGAGTGTTCCAAAGCAAAAGAGTCCAGTGTGCAATGAATCTTTTCAATATTGAACCACCCAAATGCTCTTTAATCAGCAGCAGTGCAGACATTTTGGGTTTCACTTTTGATATGAATGTGAAAACTGAGGGTCTAGTATCTCTCAACACAGCTGTTTCAAGCCCCCTAGGGAAGGACATTGAGAGAGAAGGCAGTGTGGGCATTGTAGAGATTTTGCCAGATGGTTCCTTTCTACATTAGATGCTCCTTAGCATGTTTCATTTATTTAACCCTATTTTGTCTTGTACCTCACAAGAAACAGTTTTATTCCAAAGACATTTTTTGCCCTTAGAACCTTATGAGACTTGGCATTTTAATAGGAACTGGCATATTCTGATGTAAGAAATAATAGGTCATTTTTTTTATACCCTCAGTCATTTAACTGCTATCCTAGCAGAGTATTTATTTCTGTAGTCAATCCTTTATATATTTATTAATATATAAGTTCTCAACCTAGAGTCAGCACCTCACTTCTTCTCTTCCTTTTTCTTCCCTCCTCTCTCTTCTTTTCCCTCTGCCTATGTCTCTGCCCACCACTTCCTACTTGTTTCTACCTGTTCCTTAGTTCCTGGGAAATCTTCTGGTTTCTAAACTCTAAGGACCTGCTGTTCTCACCTTTCCAGGATGTCTATCTTCCTCCCCTCTGTTTGCCTAGTCTTGAAGTCTTGAAGTTACCATTTACCTTAATTTTCTCTCTTTGTGGGCAGCTATATTCAATCGGTTGTATGGGTCTGACTTCTAGCCATGCCCACATTTTCCTTCAATACTTAGATGACACTCTTATATTTCAGGCTGCTCACACTCTTCCTTCCCCCAGCTCCACCCCCTATCATAAGTTTTTGAGCCCTACCTTAACTGCTATGTGTGTTAAATCCTATACTTTTGTGGTTTTCAAATGATTAGCAGTCTTTGGAATTCTACTGAATTATGCCAAGGTCACAATGGGGTAAGAGGGAGGCTCAGGGGTCAATGCTGAGGGATACCCACTAAAGAGAGCTTTAGCCAAAGAAGTTCAATTTTTTCTCTCTTTTTTAAATATTGAATTTCACAGAAAATTTTATTTGAAACCATGTCCTAAAAACTCTCTAAATGGAGTTTGAACTCTATAAATATTCCATTTGTCATTATTCTAGACTCGGTAGACTTGGAGTTTGAACTCTATAAATCTTCCAATTATCATTAGTCTAGACTTGGTAACTCTACCTTTATGACTCAATTAATTCACAAGCTTACTGTGAACTGGTAACAAGCTACAGATGACTGTGTGAACAGAGATAGGACATCAGCTCAGAACAAAAAAAAAAGAGAGAGAGAGAAATTTGAGCTTCATGCTATCAAAATTTGATACTGTTGAATTTTGTTTCACTTTGTAGAATAAAAATGGGGATAAATTTGAGAATTCCAATAAATTGAATTGCACCACTGGACAAAGGGTAAGCCAGGAATACTTCTGCATGAAATAATATGAATGTAATAATGATATTTAAGTCTTATTTCTGTATCTTGCTAAGACACTGGAGTTCAAAATATCGTAGAAAGGAACTGTGAGTAGCAATAGCATCTTAGCCACCCCACAATTTAAATATCATTTCTTAAGGACAGTTTCTCCCTGAAACCTGAGGAAAGGAAAATGGTGGCATGGGTGACAATCATATCACTTTGGCTTCATAATTCATTTCAGAATAAGGCAAAGAAGGATGAGGGAGAAATCGCTCCAAGGAAGCAAATACTTGTGGACTTTGGCTATATATATCTTATATAACTGAATGTGGCTCCCTAAATATAATGTGTAATGCCTCCTTGTTAAATTCAATAAGGACTTTAGATCTGAGTGTCTAAAGTGTATGCCACCATAGGAATTCTACTGAATACACATCCATGGTGTTGCTCCAAGTATCAGTGATGTCTGATTCTCCTCCAGGAGAAACCAGTGAAACTAAGAATTCAGCTAGCTGCAAACAGCACAGCTTCTTTCATTCTAGTTTATAGAAAATACTTTATTTAACCTCACACTTGAAGATAAACATTTTATGTGTGGTTATCTATGTGTATAGACAGCACACACAGTAGTTAATTTGCCTGTACCTTCTCAGGCCCCTTCTCACAGTTTGTTCTTACAGCCCCTGATGAGGCTGACCTTTCTTCAAACTACCAGAATCAATTGTATCTAGAAATGAAAATTGACCATAAAGCAAGTTCAACATCTGAGTCTTTTGCTTACTGTATGACATTAAACAAGCTGCTTAAGTTCTCTGAACTTCATTTACCTTATCTCAAAAATGACTGTCATACATCACATGGTTAGAGCAGGATTTAAATAACAAAATGCTGCTAAAATACTATGCAAATATGAGGTATTATTAATATTATGAATTTCTTCCAGAAATCCATTATATTTCATTTTATCAATGTTAGAAAACTGCCTTAACTAATATTTTTTTGAAATGGATTATTTGTGGTTTTGGTTTCTATTAAAGTGAAGTGAATGGGATACATCTAGAAATGTGAACTATTTTAAACAGTGTCAACTATCTGCCTCTCACATTCAAATGCCTTCATGAATCTTATATTGGATTTTGATATGTGAATTGGTTCAAGTACACAATATCAATAGGGAGTGTTGAGGTCTATGGCAAACTGGGAAGTGTATTCAAATTCAGGGTGTGTGTGTGCACACACATTCATTCTCTCTCTCTCTCTTTCTCTCTCTCTCTCTCTCTCTCTCTCTCTCTCTCTCTCTCTCATTTTAGAACTAAAGTTATCCAAGTTTCAACCTCTGCTGAGGAGGCTGAGCAGAAATCAGCTTACTTATATTAGCTTTTCACTTTTGTCATTGCATCCTCAAGGCACACTGCTGTGTGAGCCACGAGAATAACATGTCTACTGTGAATGCATGCTGATATCTCAGGAAATTCTTCCTGGTTTTCTTCTTACCTCAGAGGCTAGTTCTCCATCTCTTTTGATGGTTGTTTGCAACTTCCAAATGAAATGTTCCACAGCTCAGTTTTAAGACCTCCGTCTTTGTGGACAATGATGATTTTATCCATTTTCATGGTATCAAATATTATTTTTATGCTGATGTTGACCAAATTTTATATATATTTACATATATAATATATATGCTGCTGCTGATGAATTTATATATATAATAGGCTATCTGTGTATATATGTGTGTGTGTTTGTGTATAGCCTGGACTTTTCCCTGAGCAACAGATTCATATATTTGGCTTCCTATTTAACATTACCTAATGAGCATCTTAAAATTACTATGTCCAAAATCAAAATCTTGATTTTTCTCTCCGAAATATGCTTCTCTGACAGAATTCCCATCTCAATTAATGCTTATTTTATTCATCCAGTTGCTCAGGCCAAAAACTTTGGAGTCAGCCTTGAATTCTTTCCTTCACACTCCATATCAAAAAAAAAAATATCCAGAATATTCAACCTCCACTGCTATTACTGGGGTCCAAATCACCCTCATATTTCACCTGGGTTATTGCAATAGTCCCCTACATGTTCTACATGTTCTTCCTGCTTCAGTTCTTGCTTTCATGTAGTCCATTCTCCCTGAATTAGTCAGAGTGATTCCATGCCAGGGCTTTTAAGACCGTACATTCTCTCATCCTTCCTTTACCTCTCTGACCTCATTTCTGATCTATCTCTCCTTTGCTTCAGCTACAGTGGCCTCTGTGGTAAGCTGTCTTTATGAAATGGGACTCTATAATCCTCACCTCCTGGTATGCACAACCTTGTGTAATCCCTTCTCCTTGAGTGGAGACTAGACATAGTGACTTACTTCTAACAAATAGAATATAACAGGGGATAGAATGTCATTTCAGAGATTGAGTTTCAAGAATTCCATCTTACTCTTGCTTTCTTGCTCTGAGGGGAGCCTGGTGCCCCATTGTGAGCTTCTCCATGGACTACAAATCAGCCAAGGTCTGCCTCTGACTAACAGCCAGGATGTAACCAAGGCCTTCAGGCCAACACCCTGTGGGAGCTCAATCCTGCCAGCAGCTGTATCAGTAAGTTAAGAAGTAGATCCTCTTTAAGCAAGCCTTGAGATGTCTGCAGCCTAGCTAACACTTAAATTGCAGCTTTGGAAGACAGAGGTACCCAGTTAAGTCATACCTTTTATCAATGTTAGAAAACATTGGTGGTAATCAAAAGGGTGGTAATAAGCATGTGATTGGAGTTTGTGCAAAGATAATGGGAGACAAAGCTTATGTGTACAGATATTTTTTAGTTTTGCTAGAAAAGAAATCAGAGTAATGGAGTGAAGCCTAGAGTATACTTTGAGTCAGACCTAGACTGATGACCTATAGGTACTATGATGTAACAAATTTTTATCTTAAGCCACTAGGTTTTAGGCTAACATTACACAGCTATAGACAACTAATACAGTCTCCTTGAACACATCAGGAACGTTCCTAATTTAGGGCTTTTGTGCTAACTATTCTCTCTACCTGAGGCACTCTTTCTCCAGATAGACACATGGTTCTTTCCTTCACCTCATTTCAGCTTTGCTCAAATGTCGACTTCTTAGAGAAGCCTTCCCTAACCACCCTTTATTAAAATGACAAAAACTCCTCAGTACTCCTTATACTCTCATACTTGTTTTCATTTGTCTCTATGTCTCTTACTCACACATGACAATTTATATATTTATTAAATTGTAATCTGTCCACCCATTAGAACTCAAGCTTTATAGAGTGCTGTGACAATATCCCTTTTGTTCTTGCTATATCCCTACTCCCTTGAACCAATCTTTGCACATGCAAAGCTCTGCATAAATGTTTGCTGAGTTAATGAATGAGTTTCCAGCTTCACAGTGCAGAGCCACAGGATATTTTTTAAAATAATGTTCAGGACTGAGACTTGAATCAAGAGCCAAGCAGATTATCTCCACTGATGCATCAGTTTAAGAGGCATGGGAAGAGGATTGCAAAGACTATAGAAGTCCAGAAACACCAGTACAAAACAATAGAATTATATTAAGAGTATAAAAGGTAGCATCCGGAGAGGTATCTGAAACTAGCATGGTAGAGGTAGAGGTAACTAGAAATTGTCATACTATGATATACTTTGAGCCAAAAGTCAACAGAATTTGGTGATGAATTGAACATTGCAGTGTGAAAGAAAGAGAAATAATGGGTGACTCCAATTTCTCCGGTTTAAACAACTAATGAGTGGTTTTGGTGCCTTTTACAAAGTTAGGTAACGTTGCAGGAAGAAAAATTTTGTGGGATATGGGACAGTAGAAAATGAAAAAAAAAACCCCTGGTTTGGATATGTTGAATATGAAGCATTTTTAGATTTCCAAATATAGAAGTTGTAAATTATAGTATTATTCTGGGTATCATCCATAGGACTGGATGAATCCCCCAAGCAGTGTGTGTGTATATATATATACAGAGAGAGAGAGAGAGAAAGGCTTAGCCCTAGAAATACTCCAATAGGAGTTAGAGAGAGGAGGAGGATTCACCAAGAAATACTATGAAGGTAGAATATCAAGAGGATGACATTCCAGACACCAAGTAAAGAAAGTGTTTCAAAAAGAAAGAAGTATATGTGGCCATGGAAATTATCTATTCAGAACTCCCTTGCCAGGACATGGTTGACTAGAAACCCCAAATTCCACCTTTCTGTACCCACCATGCCATTTGTGTGGAGTCCATGTTTCCCTTGGGCTAAGAGCACAGTGAGAGTTTTGCTGTAGCATGTGAGACTTCTCAAATGGATAACTGTGGCTCAATGACTCCTCTGAGTCTTTTACTACACCATACTCTACTCTTCTTCTCTTTCACAGATTTGCATCACAGACTGAGATTCTCCCTCCCTTCTCCTGCTCTCTCCCTTTTATCATTCATAGACATTGTCATCAAAATTTTCTTACACCATGAATTCCATCTGAAAATGTGTTTTATGAAGGATAAATATTGACACTGATGGATTAATTGTATCAATAACAAGGCAAATTCGAATGAGGAAAGATGCTTGACCATTAGACTAAATAAGCTGATATTCATTGTGATGTTAACAGAAACTGTTTTAAAGAGTGGTAATAAGCATATTATTGGAGTTTGTGCAAAGATAATGGGAGACAAAGCTTGTATGTACAGATATTTATTTTTTTAGGAGTTTTGCTAGAAGAGAAATCAGAGTAATGGGGTGAAGCCTAGAGGAGAATATAGAATCTCCTAGGAATTTTTTAAGATGGGACAAGTTGCAGCATGGTTTTATACTGATGGAAATTATCTCTGAGAGAAATAAATACAATTTTTCAAGAAAAAGAGGAGCTGACTGCTGGAGCAATATAGTTGAGAAAGTGAGGGAGTGAGAGGGGGATAAAATCCAGTACATATGCAAAGGATTGACTTTAGACAAAATTAGGGACACTTCATCAACTGTAAGAAGACAGCAGAGGTGGGTTGGTAGATTTGATGTGGAGAATATGAAATAGTTTCAGTCTGGTTGCCCCTATTTTCTCATTGAAATAAGAAAATCAGTTTAGGTTGAGAAGTAAAGGGGCTGTTGGAGGGTTGTAAGGGGGGCAAGTGAAAATAATTGTCTGGGACAATGGGAGCACAACTCAACTTGAGGATTATATTAGGACAGTACTAATGGCTCCTATGAGATTTATAGGTTTAAATTTTAAGTGAATACAGTCAGCATAGCTGTCAGTTTTTCCAGGAAGGTTTGGCTCCTTCTGTGTAGACTTGAGTTTGGATCTGGAGCCTCCCTTGATGGAGTGTTAATTAAATGAGAGTTAAAGTTTTTCATATGAGTATGATAGAGTTAGAAAGCCTGTGATTGTATTGATAGGTCATGGAATCTAAACTTTATAAGGAGGAAATGAGTGCATGAAGTAAGTGATGAACAGTTGAACAAGTGGAGGAGTCAATGGATTAGGGATTACCAAATATTTGAAGTACTCTTGAGTTAAAGCTACTAGATTAAACAAACTATTATGACAGGAGGAAGTTTTCACAGAGTAAGATGATTTAAATCAAGTGTCTGGAGACAGGGAAGTATACTAGTAATGATAAGGTCTACCAGGGGTGTCCAACCTGCAGCCCATTAGGCACAGATACTGCAAAAAGAACTATGCACTGAGTTTTTGTTGTAGTTGCTCACCATCTTTCATTAGTGTGTGTATCTAATTTATGACCCAAGTCAGCTCTTCTTTTTACAATGTGCAGCAGAAAAGAAAAAAGGAAAAGGGTTAGACACCCATAGTTGGCTGAGGTGGGATAAAGGTCAAGACAACTCAAGGAGAACATATCAAGGAACAGAGAAGTCAAAGAATTAGAAGAATACCTACATGGGCACTCTAGTTGCAAAGAATGATGAGAAGAGATGGGGAGAAAGCAATGAATAAGTTAAATTTTTCAGTAAATTATGGTTAATAACCAGGAATTCAATAGGTGACCCTAACAAAGAGGTCTGATAGAGTTTCAACACAGTAGCTATTTGAAAGAAGAGAAACATGAAGAATTTGGGTGTATGAAAGAACATGAGGTGAAAGTAGTGCATTAGAATAGTTTAGCAGATAAGGATGGAGTAGGATATTGCTTAAGATTAAGATAATCTATGGAACAATAATAGAGTTGAGTGCGGAGTGCTGAATAGTAGAGGTATCACCTAGTGCTTAGATTTCTAGAAGTGACTGAGGTAAATACATACACAGGACACAAAGAGATTGATACTGGAATTGGGTTTCTTAAGGAAAAGTATGTAATTAGGTCTAATTATAGCTTTTTTAACTAGGGGATTGCTTTCCAGATAGTTGTAGTGATGTGGCTGACAGTGTTGAGGGAAGTTATTTCATTAAACACAACAACAAATATGCATCACCCTTAATGCTACAGTGGTAGTGTTACCACATTGGGACTAGTGAGCGCTTCTCTAAAGCACATGGATCTGGAGCCTCCCTTAAATGCAGTTCTGTGGTGAAAGAAGTGGTCTTAGTAAGAGGCTATGAAGCTCTGAAAGCCTAGTTTAAATCTAGAAGACTTCTGGGACTATTATTTTTTTCCAGGTTATTGTGAGGGTACAAAAAAACAGGTCACAATTTTTGAATTTGTTAGGTAAAGTCCCTCTTGTAGTTGTGTCCCACACCAAAAATGTGTGCCATACACCCCTAGCTTGTGTTCTTCAAGTGAGAATACTCCCCTCCCCCTCAATTCCTCCCCCCCAACTTGAATAGAATAACGTGGGGGCATGTGTTAGATCATCTACTCACTTCATAATAAAATTGAGTACATGGGACACTTGCTTTTTAATTATTATGATACTTTACTAAGAATGTGTTTAAACTCCATTCAGGTTAATACAAAACATGTAAAGTCACCACCTTTTCTTACAGCTGAATAGTACTCCGTGGTATACATGTACCACAGCTTGTTAATCTAACCCTGAGTTGATTGGCATGCAGGTTGTTTCCACATCTTGGCAACTGTAAATTGAACTGTGATAAACAATCTAGTGCAAATGTCTTTATGATAAAAGGATTGTTTTTCTTCTGGGTATATACCTAATAGTGACACTGCAGGGTCAAAAGGGAGGTCTAATTTGAGTTCTTTGAAGATTCTTCATACTGCCTTCCAAAGAGGCTATATTAGTTTGTAGTCCAACCAACAGTGTAAAAGAATCCCTCTCTTTCCACACTGCCACCACCATCTGCAACTTTGGGACTTCATGATGTAGGCTATTCTCACTGGGGTTAAGTGGTATCTCAGGATGGTTTTGATTTGAATTTCTCTGATGATTAGGGATGATGATCATATTTTCAGATGTTTGTCTCCCTTAGAGAAGGTTCTGTTCATGTCTCTTACCTAGTGATAGATGGGATTGTTTGCTTTCTTGGTTGATTGAGTTCTACATATATCCTGGTTATCAAGTCTCAGTCAGATTTGTAACATACAACTATTTTTTCCCATTCTAAAGGTTACCTATTTACTTTAATTTTGGTGTCCTTAGCTGTAGAAAAGTATTTCAGCTTAATTAAGTTTCATTTGTTAATTTTTGTTGTTGTTACATTTTCTCCTGAAGTCTTCTTCATAAAATCTTTCCCCAGGCCAACATCCCCAAAAGTTTTTCCCACACTTTCTTCTAGGATTTTTATCATTTCATATTTTAGATTTAAATATTTTATCAATCTTCAGAAAATTTTTGTTAGTGGTGAAATGTGTAGGTCCAATTTCAGTCTTTTACATGTGGTTATCCAGTACTCCCAGTTCACCATTTATTAAATAAGGGGTTCTTTTCCCCAGTATATGTTTTTGTTTGGTTGATCAAAGATCAGAAGGCACCTAGAGACTGGTTTCACCTCTTGGTTTCTATTTGCTCCATATGACTATGTCTCCATTTTTGTGCCAATACCATGCTGTTTTAATCACTGTGGACTTGTAATATAACCTAAAATCTGATACAGTGATACCTCTACTATTGTTTTTATTATTAAAAATTTCCTTGGCTGGGTGGCGCTTGTGGCTCAGTGGGTAGGGCACTGGCCCCATGAACCAAGGTGACAGGTTTGAACCCAGTCCTGGCCTAAAACAGCAGTGGCAACTGCAACAGAAATAGCCAGGCATTGTGGTAGTCACCTGTAGTCCCAGGTACTCAGGAGGCTGAGGCAAGAGACTTGCCCTAGCCCAATACCTGGAGGTTGCTGTGAACTGTGATGCCACAGCACTCTACCAAGGGCAAAAAAGTGAGACTGTCTCAAAACAAATAAAAAGAAAAATTCCTTGGCTATACAGGTTTTTCTGCTTCCACACAAAATGAAGAACTTTTTTTTCAAGTTCCTCAAAGTATGATGCAGATATTTTAATGGGGATTGCATTGAATCTGTAGATTGCTTTGGGTAGTATAGACATTTTAACAGTGTGGATTCTTCCCAACCAATAGCGTGTTATGTTCTTTCATTTGTTAATGTCTTCTGCTATTTCTTCTCTTAGGAGTACATAATTTTGCTTGTAGAGGTCTTTAACCTCTTCTGTTAGGTATATTCCTAGGTATTTCATTTTCATTGAAGCTACTCTGAAGGGAATTGTATATTTGTTTATTTTTTGTTCTTATTAAATCATAACTGTGTACATTGATGCACTTATGGGATTCAGTATACTGATTGATATACGATGTGAAATGCTTACATTGAACTGATTAACACATCTATCACAATTACATTCTTTTCTCAATAGTTTTGAAATGTACCATTGCATCTTGTACATTGGGTGAGGTCCTCCCAAATACCCTCCTGCCTCTCACCTCCCCCCACCCTCCCCTCTTTTTCCTCTTCCCTTCTACTTTCTGGACTATAGTTATGTTTTGCCATTCATATGACTATGTAACTGCTTATATATTGATTTCATAGTAGTATTGAGTACATTGAATACTTTTTTTCCATTCTTGAGATACTTTGCTAAGAAGAATATATTCCCTCTACATCCAGGTAAACATAAAAGATATAAAGTCACTATCTTTTTATTTTTGCATAGTACTCCATGATATACATATACCACAATTTGTTAATCCATTCATGGGTCGATGAGCACTTGGGCTGTTTCCGTGTCTTGACAATTATGAATTGGGCTGCAATAAACATTCTGGTGCAAATGTCTTTGCTGTAAAATGACTTTTTATCATCTTGGTATATACCTAGTAGAAGAATTGCAGGATTAAACGGTATGTCTACTTTTAGTTCCTTGAGTATTCTCCAAATATTTTTCTAAAAAGGTCATATAACCTTGCATTCACACCAGCAGTGTAGAAGTGTTTCCTTCTCTCCACATCCATGCCAATATCTGTGGTTTGGAGATTTTGCTCTCTGGGCTAATCTTACTGGAGTTAGATGATATCTCAAAGTGGTTTTTATTTGTATTTCTCTGATGATTAAACATGATGAGCATTTTTTCATGTGCTTATAGGCCATGTGCCTATCTTCTTCATAGAAGTTTCTGTTCAAGTCTCTTGCCCACATAGAAATGGGGTTATTTGTTCTTTTCTTATAGATTAGTTTGAGTTCTCTGTGGATTCTGATTATCAGACCTTTGTCAGACACATAACCTGCAAAACTCTTCTCCCGTTCTGAAGGTTGTCTGCTTTACTTACTGTGCTCTTAGCTGTGCAGAAGCTTTTCAGTTTGATCAGATCCTAGTAATATATTTTTGATGTTACTTCAATTGCCCAGGGGGTCCTCCTCATAAAATATTCTCCAAAGCCGATTTCTTCAAGTGTTTTCCCTGCACTCTCTTCTGGTATTTTTATAGTTTCATGTCTTAAGTTTAAATCTTTTATATAGGTGAGAATCAGTTTTTGTTAATGGTGAAAGGTGGGGTCCAGTTTCATTCTTCTATAGGTCACCAGCCAGTTCACCCAGCACCATTTGTCAAATAGGGAGTCTTTCTGCCACTGAATGTGTTTGATAGACTTATCAAAGATCAAATGATGATAAGTGACGTGGTTCGTCTCTTGGTTGTCTATTCTGTTTCATAAATCTACCTCTCTGTTTTTGTGCTAGTACCATGCTGTTTTGATCACTATAGATTTACACTAGACTCTGAAGTCTGGTAAAGTAATACAGCCTGATTTGTTTTTATCTCTGAGTAATGTATTGGCTATTCGAGGTTTGTTACAAATAAAATGAAGCATCATTTTCTCAAGTTCTTTAAAGTATGACAATGGTGATTTAATAGGGATTG
This sequence comes from Perodicticus potto, assembly GCA_963574655.1. Classification (NCBI taxonomy): domain Eukaryota; kingdom Metazoa; phylum Chordata; class Mammalia; order Primates; family Lorisidae; genus Perodicticus; species Perodicticus potto. Next base: position 15,275 of record CAUYRH010150945.1, read on the forward strand.
CATTAAACCTGTACATTGCTTTGGGTAGTATGGACATTTTAACAATGTTTATTCTTCCCAGCCATGAGCATGGTATGTTTTTCCATTTGTTAACACCTTCTGCCATTTTTTTCTCATAGTTTTTCATAGTTCTCCTTATAGAGATCTTTCATGTTCTTTGTTAGGTAAATTCCCAGATAGTTCATCTTCTTTGGCACTACTACTTATAAAAGAAATAGAGTACTTGACCATAATTTCAGCTTGACTATTGTTGGCATATACAAAAGCTACTGATTTGTAAGTATTGATTTTGTATCCTGAGACACTGCTGTATTCCTTGATTGCTTCTAAGAGGTTTGAAGTTGAGTCCCTGGGATTTTCCACATACAGGATTATATCATCTACAAAGAGTGAGAGATTGATTTCCTCTGACCCCATTTGAGTACCCTTGATCTCCTTCTCTTGCGTAATTGCGATGGCTAGAACTTTCATTACTGTATTGAATAGCAGTGGAGACAATGGACATCCTTGCCTAGTTCCAGATCTGAGTGGAAGTGTTTTCAATTTTACTCCATTCAGTATGGTATTGGCTGTGGTTGGCTGTAAAAGG
>CAUYRH010150946.1:0-14469 GCA_963574655.1 Perodicticus potto
CGGGCCCGGGCTGGATTCGAACCCGCCAGCTCAGGTGTACGTGGTTGGCGCCCTAGCCCGTTGAGCCACAGGCGCTGAGCCCAGTTTTTCTGTTTTTAATAGAGACAAGGTCTTCCCCTTGCTCAGGCTGGTCTCAGACTCCTGGCCTCAAGCAATTCTCTGACCTTGGCTCTCAAAGTGCTAGGATTATAGGTGGAGCCACCATGCCTGGCTATGTACTCAGAACAATAAACTTGTACAAACTTTCTGGGAGGTAATGAACAATTTACAGTAAAAAGATTTTAGGCTCAAGTGGCTAAGCCGCCAGACACATACACCAGAGCTGGCGGGTTCGAATCCAGCCTGGGTCTGCCAAACAACAATGATAACTACAACCAAAAAATAGCTGGACATTGTGGCAGGCGGCTGTGGTCCCAACTACTTGGGAGCCTGAGGCAAGAGAATCACTTAAGCCTTGGAGATGGACGTTGCTGTGAGCTGTGAGGCCACAGCACTCTACCCAGGGCAACAGCTTGAGGCTCTGCCTGAAAAAAAAAAAAAGATTTTAAAATGTTCAGACCCAGAAATTATGTTTTTAAGAATCTATCATTACAGGTGGCGTCTGTGGCTTAAAGGAGTAGGACACCAGCCCCATATACCGGAGGTGGTGGGTTCAAACCCAGCCCCAGCCAAAAAAAAAAGAATCTATCCTTAGTAAAATCACCTAAGATATTTTGCATTTTCAAAATATGTCAATGGAAAATTGCTAACAACCTTTTCGACAACTAGAGATTGACTAAAACATCCATACTATGCAGCTACAGAAGAAAAGTTAAATGAATTAGGGAAATGTTTAACCTCATCAAGTTAAAAAAAATCCAGTTGTGAAACCACATACAGTTTGATAATTCCTACACACACTGGGTTTGAAAGGATACAGTACTACCTGCTCCCTTCCCACCCATCCCCACCCTGAATCCCCACAAGGAGATCCCACTGGCATTACAGGCAAAGGAATGGGAGGCAGAATCCTCAGGATGATGGACACCTTACCAAAGAGGGTGGTGGAGATCCTTCTCTGGGCATACATGGTGAAACCTTCATTGAGCCAGAATTCACCCCAATTGGCATTGGTGACCAGGTTTCCAAACCAACTGTGGGAGATCTCATGGATGATGACATCAACCAAGGAGCGGTCCCCTGCTAGCAGGCAGGGGGTGACAAAGGTCAGACAAGGGTTCTCCATTCCTCCAAATGGAAAGGATGGTGGCATGAAGAGCAAGTCGTACCTGCCAAAAAGGTGGACGGTCTCAGCGAGGTCTCGGTTCCCCAGAGCATACCCTACCTCGATTTCCTGAGCAATGGCTTTCCCAATCTACAGTAGAACCTCGCTAAGTTGCCCACCCAGGGGACTGTACAAACTAGTCAACATCCAGAGGTAGTCAACACAAGGAATTAGCCTGCTGCATGTCCCGTCTATGAAAATTAGGTCAACTGAAGGAGGTGGTCAATATGTGGAGATGGTGAACTAGGGAGGTTCTGCTGTATGTCCAAGCCCTGCAAGATGCACTCACTAAATGGGCAAAGTACAATTTCCTGCCCAGTGCTGAAAATAAAGCCCAGGCTCCTCCATTCTTCTCCCTGTGGCTTCTGTGCTTGTGCGGATTTCCCTTTTTTTTTTTTAGTCTTAATTTTAATTATTTATTTTACTTTATTTTATTTTATTTTATTTTATTTTATTTTATTTTTTGAGACAGAGTCTCAAGCTGTCACCCTGGGTAGAGTGCCGTGGCACCACCGCTCACAGCAACCTCAGACTCTTGGGCTTAAACGATTCTCTTGCTTCAGCCTCCCAAGTAGCTGAGACTACAGGCGCCCACCACAATGTCCTGCTAACTTTTAGTTGCGGTTGTCATTTTTATTTGACAGGCCTGGGCTAGATTCGAACCTGCCAGCTCTGGTGTATGTGGTTGGTGCCCTAGCCAGTTGAGGTACAGGTGCTGAGCCTATTTTATTTTATTTATTATTATTATTATTATTAGTTTATTTTTTTTGAGACAGAGCCTCAAGCTGTCACCCGGGATAGAGTGCCATGGCATCACAGCTCACAGCAACCTCCAATTCCTGGGCTCAAGCGAGTCTCTTGCCTCCGCCTCCCAAGCAGCTGGGACTACAGGCGCCTGCCACAACACCGGGCTGTTTCTTGGTTGCAGCCGTCATTGTTGTTTGGCGGGCCCGGGCTGGATTCGAACTCGCCAGCTCAGGTGTACATGGCTGGCGCCTTAGCCCGTTGAGCCACAGGAGCCGAGCCTATTATTTTTGTTTTTTTGTAGAGACAGAGTTTCACTTTATCGCCCATGGTAGAGTGCCATGGTGTCACACAGCTCACAGCAACCTCCAACTCCTGGGCTTAGGTAATTCCCTTGCCTCAGCCTCCTGAGTAGCTGGGACTACAGGCGCCCACCACAATGCCCGGCTATTTTTTTGCTGCAGTTTGGCCATGGCCGGGTTTGAACCCACCACCCTTGGTATATGGGGCCGGCGCCCTGCCCACTGAGCCACAGGTGCTGCCCGTATTTTATTTTTTTTTTTCCGAGACAGTGTCTCACTCTGTCACCTGGATAGAGTGTTGTGGCCTCAGCCTAGCTTACAGCAACTTCAAACTCTTGGGCTCAAGTGATTCTCTTGCCTCAAAGTAGCTGGGACTACCGGCACCTGCCACCACATCCAGATAGATTTTCTATTTTTAGTAGAGATGGGGTCTCACTCTTGCTCAGGTTGGTCTTGAACTCCTGATTCTCCTGCCTCAGCCTCCCAGAGTGCTGCGATTATAGGTGTGAGGCACAGCACCCATCTGGGACTTCCCTCTTCTATCTAGGTGGAGTTTTTCTCTAAATCCTTGTTTCCCTCTCCCCTCCTAAGCAGGACGAGTATATTATCAGCTCTATCACATTTCGCTCATCGGAGGCCAGCGTGGGGTTGCAAAGACCAAAGTGGAGCCTTTTGTCTAAGGAGTGTAAAGTCTGAAGACATCAAAAGAAAAAATGGAGTGTGGGCAACTTCCAGCAATGAGGATAGAGAGTCAACAAGGGCCCTGACAGTGTTTCCCCATCTCAAACATATGAACTGCAGGGCACATTTTTATCACCTCCAGGACCTCTCTTCTAGAGTCCCCTTCTCAGCACTGAGGAGGAGCCTGGCCCCTGCCCCTGCTCTTCCTCCTCTCTCTCACTGATGATGTCAGGGAAACATGGCTCTAGGAGACGGAGGGAAGAGAAGCTGTGCCAGAAAGAAGAGGAGAAACCAGGGACTCTGCTGAACAAAAGACATCAGAGTCAGTGTGATACCATACCTGCCCCAAACGTAGGGTCCGAAAAGTTTCTCTCCTGTTGTCAAAAATTCTTCTACCACCCCGTTGTACTCCTCTTTGGCATCATTGATCAGACAGGGCTCTGCCCACACGCGGCTCCTAGAGATACGGGTGTAAAGAAAGCACAGTGCTGTTTAGAGACCATCACGGTGACCTGATCCGGAGAGCACCTGTAGAAGAAAACTGGCCTCGGTCCCATATTTAAGTCAAATGAATTGACAATGTGGTAAGCCAGAGACAGGAGACATAAGGATCACCTGCAGAGATGCAAAAAAACTGCTCACCACACTTGAGAAATAAGAACCCTGGACAGCCTTGGGGGGGTGGGGGCTGCCTCCTGTAGGAAACAGGGTCTAAACCCATAGTGCTATAGGGTTACGGCTTCAACACTGGTGCTGTCTTGAAAAAAGGTTAAATAACCTCTCTGAGCCTCAGTTTCCTCATCTGTTGTAGTAAGAATCGGCTCAAGCGGCTAGGGTGCCAGCCACATACCCCAGAGCTGGTGGGTTCAAATCCAGCCCCAGCCCGCTGTACAACAAAGACAACTACAACAACAACAAAAAAAATAGCTAGGCATTGTGGCGGGTGCCTGTAGTCCTTGCTACTTTGGAGGCTGAGGCAAGAGAATCGCTTAAGCCCAAGAGTTGGAGTTGCTGTGAGCTGTGACATCACAGCACTCTACCCAGGGTAACAGCTTGAGACTATGTCTTGGGGGAAAAGAAAAAAAAGACCCAGACATGATTGGGCAGCGCCTGTGGCTCAGTGAGTAGGGCTCCGGCCCCATATACTGAGGGTGGCGGGTTCAAACCTAGCCCTGGCCAATGTGCAACAACACCAAAAAAATAGCCGGGCGTTGTGGTGGGTACCTGTAGTCCCAGCTACTTGGGAGGCTGAGGCAAGAGAATTGCCTAAGCCCAAGAGCTGGAGTTGCTGTGAGTTGTGATGCCATAGCACTCTACCGAGGGCGACAAAATGAGACTCTGTCTCTAAAAAAAAAAGAGTAGTGAGGATTAAATAAGACAGCATTCAAAAAAGCCTTTCAAATGGTAGCTTGTAAAGTAAATGTTTATTTCCTTCTCCTTACTTATGAGAGGGGAAGGATTCTAATGATAGAATCTTTGGAACTGAAAAGAACCTTAAGAGATTAATTTTTAGGCTGGGCATGGTGGCTCACACCTGTAATCCCAGCGCTTGGGAGGTGGAGGTGGGTGGATTGCCTGAAGTCACAGGTTCAAGACCAGCCTGAGCCAGAGCAAGACCCCGCTCTAAAAAAAGAGCCGGGCGTTGTGGCGAACACCTGTAGTGCCAGCTACTTGGGAGGCTGAGGCAAGAGGATCACTTGAACCCAATACTTTGAGGTTGCTGTGAGCTAAGACGCCACGGCACTCTACCAAGGGTGACCAAGTGAGACTCTGTCTCAAAAAAAAAAGATTAACTTATTCATATTAGTAGAAAATTGTTAATTATCTTAGGTGCAATAATGATATTGTAGTCATAAGGGAGAATGTCTTTATTCCTCAGAGGCAGGCACATTGAATTACTTGCTTTTAAATGGTCCAGCAAAACCAAAAGCGAATCCACTCATAAGTAAAACTAATATGACAAAATGGATGGTTATACAAGTGTTGCAAGCATTATCCTTTCAATTTTCTCTATATTTTAAATTTTCATAATAAAAAGATGGGGAAACAAAAGTGAATAGGAGGAAACAAAAACAAAACCCCCAAGCAGATCCAGTCTAATGCAAAAATGCAAAGAATTCAGGACCAAAGCCTGTGCCCTGACCAAGAGTTCCCACATGCCACATGGAGCTGCTCTCCCACATAGTCATACTGAGTGAGAGACAGATGGCAAAGCTGGGTGGATTCAATGCTCAGATGAGGAAAGGCTTCCTCTCTGCCCCTGCAGAAGCTCAGAAACTATTCTAGCAGGAGGAAAAGTATAGAGAAACCAGTATCAAGTTCTTCCCAAGTATCAAAGCAAGAACATAGCAGTGGAAAATTCCAAGAGTCCAGGGTTATAGGAGTCTACAGCGTCCGACTAGGGTGGGAAGCCAGCGGTGGGAGATGGGACACAAAGGCTCTTGTATGCCACATTATAGAGCTGGACTTTGGAGCCCTGGGAGCATTTTAAACCAACAAGTGAATTATCAGATTGGGAGATCATTCTGGCTGCAGGATACAGAATATAAATTAATCCATTCTAAGAGGGTGAGGCGGAGGGATTGTTTGAACGAGCTTGAGACCATCCTGAGCAAGAGACCCCATCTCAACTAAAAACAGAAAAAACGGGTGGTGCCTGTGGCTCAGTGGTTGGGGTGCCGGCCCCATGTATGGAGGAGGGCAGGTTCAGGCCCAACCCTGATTGCAACAAAGGGGAGGCCGGGCATTGTGGCAGGCGCCTGTAGTCCCAGCTGCTGGGAGGCTGAGGCAAGAGAACTGCCTGGGCCCAGGAGCTGGAGGTTGGTGTGGGCTGTTTGACACCACGGCACTCTTATCAAGGGCGATAAAGTGAGACTCTGTCTCTACACACACAAAAAAAAAAAAAGAAAGAAAAAAGAAAAAACTAGCCAGGCATCATGGCAGGTGACTGTAGTCCCAGCTACTCGGGAAGCTCAGGGAAGATGATTGCTTGAGCCCAAAAGTTTGAGGTTATTGTGAGCTATAATGAGACCATGGCGCTCTACCCCGGGTGACAGAGTGACTCTCTGCCTCAAATAAATAAATAAATAAAAAGAAAAAGGAAAGTAGTTAACCTACGAGAATGAGTGAGCTTCCCCATAAAAAAGCAGAAAGAAGAATACTCTGCGAACACCAACACAAAACTGGGCAGAGGACTAACCAGGAGGCCTTAGCACCAGGACAGGGTGGTATCATTGAAGCCAGAGGAAGGTCTTTTGAGGACCTTCCAGAAAAAAAGATCAGAACATGGAGAGAAGGATTAAAAAGCACCCAGAGTATTTGCTATATTGAGGGGAGTAGCCTCTTTCTACAGGGCTTCAACAGCATGGGGGCAGGGGGGCTGTGCGTGCAGGGGGTGCCCTGAAGTGGAGAGCATGAGTGTGCACGGTAGTCAGGTGACCCAGCTATAGAGGGAGGGGGACCAGTGTGGTAGAAGAAAAACGGAGTCAAGGGGGCTGTGGGTTTTGAGTTTGTTTTCTGGTTTATTTTAGGTCTAATAAAAACTGGAGTATATATCCAAGGCTGAGAGCAGCAGATGTGAAGACAGGGGTAAATGAGGTCATGGGGAGGAGCTGTGTCAATAGCCCAGAAGACACTTTAACGAGGAAGGACCCTTATCAGAGTCCAGAAGGATGAAGGCAGGTGAGGATGACTTTTTTAAGCAGAGAATAGGAAGTGGACATAATTACATCTGACGAAGTGAATATTCTCAGAAAAGCAGGGGTATGTGCTGGAGTGGAGTATGGGGTTTTGATAGGAAACTTGAAGAGAATGATAAAGTCTTAGAACGGCTTAAGGGAAGCCAGATGAAGAGAGAAATAAGACTGTTGAGCAATCTTGAAAGCACACTTGTACTTGAAGATTACATTTGTTATATTTTTCCTAAAAACCACACAAATGTCTATTTCCACTTTCCTTTTTCTTTCTTCCTTTTCTTTTTTTCTGTTTTTTTGTTTTTTTTTTTTTGAGACAGAGTCTCACTTTGTCATCCTCAATAGAGTGCTGTTCTATCACAGCTCACAGCAACCTCAAACTCTTGGGCTTAAGCAATTCTCTTGCCTCAGCCTCCCAAGTAGCTGGGACCACAGGCGCCTGCCACAGCACCTGGCAACTTTTAGACACAAGGTCTTGCTCTGGCTCAGGCTGGTCTTGAACCTGTGAGCTCAGGCAATCCACCTGCCTTGGCCTCCCAGAGTGCTGGTATTACAGGTACGAGCCATCGTACCCAGCCCTCAACTTTCCTTAAATCCTACCTTTTCACCAAGAAACCAGACATGTATAGTGATATCATTGTGCAATTTCATTATTTTCTACATCTCCCCACACCCACCTGCAGAAGTAGAGAAAGGGAATTATATGACTGAGGACAGTGGGTACAGGGGCTTGAAGTATTGGTAAGAGAAGACAAACCACGCTCTTGGGTCAGAGGGAAGCCCAGTGTGAGGAGAGGATAACTGTCCCAGAAGAAACGAGCAGCTTGAAGGAAGGGAGGCCACTATGAGCTCAAGGAGAAGACATGGTGGGGGACAGCAGGAGTGAGGCCCTCAGAGGGCTGGAAGGCTAAGAGGGTAGAGTCAGAAGATGAATGGGGGCAAGATGCTTAAAAGTTCTGGTATGGGCTCGGCGCCTGTGGCTCAGCGGGCTAAGGCGCCAGCCACGTACACCTGAGCTGGCGGGTTCGAATCCAGCCTGGGCCCGCCAAACAACAATGACGACTGCAACCAAAAAATGGCCGGGCGTTGTGGCAGGCACCTGCAGTCCCAGCTACTTGGGAGGCGGAGGCAGGAGACTCGCTTGAGCCCAGGAATTGGAGGTTGCTGTGATCTGTGATGCCATAGCACTCTATCCAGGGTGACAGCTTGAGGCTCTGTCTCAAAAAAAAAAAAAAAAAAAAGTTCTGGTGTGGTACAGTCCATGACAAGGAGTGTGTCTAGGCCCTGGAATCCAGAGCATGGCTGTGCATGTGAGTGGCTGATCGCCCGGAGAAGGGTACCTGAATAGAAGATGTCAAGAAACCCTGAAGCTGGCTCGGCGTCTGTGGCTCAACCGGCTAAGGCGCCAGCCACGTACACCTGAGCTGGCGGGTTCAAATCCAGCCCTGGCCTGCCAAACAACAATGATGGCTGCAACCAAAACTTGGCCGGGTGTTGTGGCAGGCGCCTGTAGTCCCAGCTACTTGGGAGCGGAGGCAGGAGACTCGCTTGAGCCCAGGAATTGGAGGTTGCTGTGAGCTGTGATGCTACAGCACTCTACCCAGGGTGACAGCTTGAGGCTCTGTCTCAAAAAAAAAAAAAGATACCCCGAAGCCACCCCTCAACCCTACATGTTTGGTGGGATCTCCACAGGGATAGAAAAGTCACCAGTGATGTAACAGGCACCAGGCAAAGAGAAAGCCCCTGGTTGGCAGCACCTGTAGCTCAGTAGGTAGGGCTCTGACCACATACACTCGGAGCTGGCAGGTTCAAACCTAGCCCGGGCCAACTAAACAACAACGACAACTGCAACCAAAAAATAGCCAGGCTTTGTGGCGGGCGCATGTAGTCCCAGCTACTTGGGAGGCTGAGGCAAGAGAATTGCATAAGCTCAAGAATTTGAGGTTGCTGTGAGCTGTGATGCCATAGCACTCTACCCAGGGCCGACAGCTTGAGACTCTGTCTCAAAAAATAAAAATAAAAAAGAAAGAAAAAGCTCCTGGAACAGAAGTCAAAGTCTTTGAGGAGTTACTTGGGAATTGCTTCACAACTCGCTTGGATATCTTAAAGTCCTTATGGTATTAAAATCCTTCAGCTTAGGGGACATCACCTTACTTGGCCTTAAGAAAGCTTAAGACAGTCCAGACAAGGTCATTCAGGACACTCCTATCAGTACGCACATTTCTGTCAAAATAAATTAAGATGCTCTAGCTGGAATCTCATCACAACAGCATACAGTGCAAAGAATGCTGGGTTTACAATATAAATACCTTAATTTTAATTCTACTGGGTTTTTTTTGTTTTGTTTTGTTTTTGTTTTTTGAGATAGAGTCTCACTCCGTTGCCCTAGGCTAGAGTGCAGTGGCATCAGCCTAGTTCACAGCAGTCTCATACTCCTGGGTTCAAGTGATCCTCCTACTTCAGCCTCCAGAGTAGCTGAAGCTATAGGCACCCGCCATGATGTCCAGCTAGTTTTTCCTATTTTTAGTACAGATGGGGTCTCACTCTTGCTTAGGCTGGTCTTGAATTCCTGAATTCAAGGGATCCTCCTACCTCAGCCTCACAGAGTGCTAGGATTACAGGTGTGAGCCACTGGGCCCCGCCTTAATTCTAGTTTTGTTGACATGACCTTATACAAGCCATTCCACCAGAGCCTTGGTTTGCTTATCTATAAAACAGAGATAATATCAACCTCACTGAGTCTATGTAGTGATTAGAAGAGATTCTACATAAAAGGGACTGGGCGTGGTAGCTCACACCTGTAATCCCAGCACTCTAGGAAGCTGAGGCGGGTGGATTGCCTGAGCTCACAGGTTCAAGACCAGCCAGAGCTAGAGCGAGACCTCCTCTCTAAAAAATAGCCAGGCATTGTGGTAGCCTGTAGTCCCAGCTACTCAGGAGGTTGAGGAAAGAGAATCATTTGAGTCCAAGAGTTGGAGGTTGCTGTGAGCTATGACACCATGGCCCTCTACTGAGGGTGACAAAAATCTTGTCTCAAAAAAAAAAAATCTTGTCTCAGAAAAAAAAAAAAAGAAGGGCCTAATGGGCCTATTCACAACTCTCCTCTACCCAGGATTTCCTCCCTGTGGTAACAGGCACTAGGAAAGGTGGCATACTTTGCCAGAAGACCACCCTCCCCCCAATTTAACTTACTCCCATAAGACTCTAAGATGTGACCCATGAGACAGGGACTATACATCTAGGGAAGAATACAAGTCATCACAACCAGTTCAGTGGATTCTGTCACCTAGTTCAATAGACTGTGTTGTCAGAGGGTTCAAAAAAATTTATTATCCTGGGCGGTGCCTGTGGCTCAGTGGGTAGGACGCAGGCCCCATACACTGAGGTAGTGGGTTCAAACCTGGCCCCAGCTAAACTGCAACAAAAAAATAGCCAGGTGTCATGGCGGGCACCTGTGGTCCCTGCTGCTCGGGAGGCTGAGGCAAGAGAATCGCTTAAGCCCAGGAGCTGGAGGTTGCTGTGAACTGTGTGATGCCACAGCACTCTACCAAGGGCAACAGCGTTTGAATCTGTTTATAAAAAAAAAAAAAAAAAAAAAAAAAAAATTTATTATCCAATATGTTTAGAATCCATTCTTCTTCCCTTTCCTATTAATAGTTCATACTCTGGCCAGGCATGGTGGTTCATGCCTGTAATCCCAGCACTTGGGAGGCTGAGGTAGGTGGATTGCCTGAGCTCACAAGTTCAAGACCAGCCTGAGCCCGAGCGAGACCTCTTCTCTAAAAATAGTCGGGCCTTATGGCGGGCGCCTGTAGTCCCAACTACTTGGGAGGCTGAGGCAAGAGAACTGCTTGAGTCCAGGAGTTTGAGGTTGCTATGAGCTATGACACCATGGCACTCTACCAAGGGTGACAAAGGGAGACTCTGTCTCAAAAAAGAAATAGTTCATACTCTTACTGATAGAACCTTAATGAGGGTAGAGTCTCTGAAATGACATTCCTTCTTGTCCACTGCAAAGATGACATCCCTTTGGTTCTCTACCACCCTGCCTATCAGAAAGATAGCCCTTTGTGAGAGGGGGACACTCGTCTTTCAAGGCTGGTGTTTGAGTGTGTGTGCTGGGAGCAGATACCAACGGAATCCCATCTGCTATCCTACCTGCTTCCGAAGGACTAAGATTCATGACACTGTTCCTGAGCCCAGTTGTGAAGTCCCAGGTCTGTAACTAATCCTGTCTAGGATACCACTGTTCCTGAGCCCAGTTGTGAAGTCCCAGGCCTGTAACTAACCCTGTCTAGGATACCACTGCCTCCAGGAGCTGAGAGCAAAGCCAGAGATAAACAACACAGTGGAGGCAGGAAAGGGTCACAGCTTGATCTTCTCACCTAGATTTAAGCTATACTAGCAGATAATATGATAGTCAGGGAAAACCCATACTCTTGGTCAAATTTTTTTCTTCGGGAAACCTTACAAAATGCGTTTTTATCTCCATTAAATCCATCTCACTTCAGGAAGGTATCACTGTCACCAAAGGTTAGAGTCACGAATCTGCAGCAGACAGAAAGGAGAGGCCACTTCCCTTTCTAGAGCATAATCAAGACACCTAAGTGTCTAGAGAAAATGGGGAGATTTGGTACAAAGATAAAAAACTGAATATAGTTGCTAGAAGGGCATTTAGAAGTTAAAGATACTCGGGCAGCATCTGTGGCTCACTGGATAGGGCGCTGGCCCCATATACTGAGGGTGGCGGGTTCGAACCCAGCCTCAGCCAAACTGCAAAAAAAACAAAAATAGCAGGGCGTTGTGGCGGGCGCCTGTAGTCCCAGCCACTCGGGAGGCTGAGGCAAGAGAATCGCCTAAGTCCAGGAGTTGGAGGTTGCTGTGAGCTGTGACGCCATGGCACGCTACTGAGGGTGATAAAGTGAGACTATCTCAAAACAAAACAAAACAAAAAAAATAGAAGTTAAAGATACTAATCAAGATCAGTCTTCCAAAACTGCTGCCTGAGCCACAATGCCACTCAGCAAGGCAGCCAGGATAGCAGCTACTGCTCACAGGACTGATGATCTTGTTCCAGATGGCAGGATTAGAACGGGAGGGTGGAAGAAAGAAAGGAGGGGAGGAAAAGCCCTTCCTCCAGCTGTACAGCTGCATGCTCCCCACTGCAGAGAGCCTCACTCACACACAGGGCCTCAGGGTCCTTCTTTTCTGAGGCCAATCCGACCTTGCCTGTTGGGTCTTTGTCTCCTACCTGGGTCCAACTTCAGCCGAAACCAGATCTCCAACAGCCAAAGCTATCAGATAGGAGGGAATGGGCTGACACATCTGGAAGAAGAACTTATTTGGACTTCTCGTTTCCCAGGTGCTAGCACTCATCACAGCTGTGAAGCCATCCGGGACCTGACAACAGAGAAAGCTTAGATTTCACCCGGAGAGACTCTCCTTTCGATTAGCTTGAAGAATAGCGATGATCGGCAACCGACCTGGTAGTGAATAATAATGACCCAGAGTCCATCCTGGAGAACACAAAGGTTTTAAGAAACCAAACCTGTGGTAAACTAATGGGATTTAGAGGAAGACTATATAAAATTTCAGTTAGAATTTAAAAATAAGCAATTGTTCAGAGGTGCCACTGGATGGATATAATAATTTACTAACGGAAATGTGATCTGATAGATCTAAAATTACATTCTTTTTTTTTTTTTTTTTTTTTTTGAGACAGAGCCTCAAGCTGTCCCCCTGGATAGAGTGCGGGGCATCACAGCTCACAGCAACCTCCAATTCCTGGGCTCAAGCGAGTCTCCTGCCTTCACCTCCCAAGTAGCTGGAACTACAGGAGCCTGCCACAATGCCTGGCCATTTTTTGGTTGCAGCCGTCATTGTTGTTTGGCGGGCCCGGGCTGGATTTGAACCCGCCAGCTCAGGTGTACATGGCTGGCGCCTTAGCCCGCTGAGCCACAGGCGCCGAGCCTAAAATTACATTCTTAATACCAAGGGCAGGTGCACCTAATCTTAGTCCCCTTACCTCAACAAGAGCTGAATATTTGCACTTCACTGCAGGGGTGTCGAAGCAAGGGAAGAAGGCCCGGTTTAGGACAGCCTGACCTTGGGTGTAGACGAAGGGCTTCTTCTTTCCTGCTGTTTGCTCTGGAGCCAACCAGCAAACCTAAGAGAACAGGAAAACTTTTCAGAACTAACATCTCTCTTTTTTTTTTTGCAATTTTTTGGTGGGGGATGGGTTTGAACCCTCCGGTATATGGGGCTGGCGCCCTACTCCTTTGAGCCACAGGCACCACCCAGACCTGACATCTCTTATATGAACTCAGTCTGGCCAGAGAAAGGAGCTAGCTGCCATGGGGTAATCCTTAAAATTTTTCTGCTAGCCAGTCTGGCTTTGACTGGACAGTTCTCTTCGACTGTGTTCATCCTAGAACCCAGGCCAAGGTATGATGTCTACGTCACAAGCCAGAGCCACCACCAAGAGTCCATTCCTCACTGCACCCCATGGATCATCTCAGGAATCTCAGACCTGGCTTCTGACCCTGTCATCTCTCCTCCTCCTGTGCTCTTCTCACTGCAGTGGTTTCTCATTGAACAAACAAATATGGAAGCAACGAATGTGCCTTTAAAAATCACAGTTTAGGCCACACCATGTTACCAACTCTGATGAAGTGAAATACTGCCGCAAAGAAAATAAAAACAAGAAGATGGCGGCCGAGTAACAGCTTCCTTGCAACTGGGCATGGTAAGACTGGGGAGAGAGGACTTCAGGCATCTCTGGCAGGTGGGATCTGCCCAGAAACTTCCCTTTGGGGACACAGGGAGACAGCGTGAGACTTCTAGACACCCTGAGGAAGGCAAAAGCGGTAGAGATTGGAAATGTCATCAAGCTACACGCAACAAAGATGGTTCCAGTCCATGAACCCCTGTATCACTCTCCCTCCGGAGAAACCCTAACTGCCCCCTTCTATCATTACCCGATTCAGCAGGAAGCAGTTAGATCGAGTCTTCGCCCTTTTTCCCTAACAGCAGTTAGAGTTTCTACTCAGAGAATTGACGCAGGACATTTGGTGCCCTAGCCAGCTCAGTAGAGCTGGCGGACCTGCCGCCTCCTCCTTGGTGGTGTCGGTGCTGCGGCAGCCAGCTGAAGAACCAGCGGGCTGGATGACAGGCAAGGAGGGGGACCTCCAACTCCCACTGGAAGCTCCAAAAGCCAAAAAGGCCAGAAACTGCCGAGGAGACACCTGTGCCTTGGTGTCTCCTTCACTTTACACTTAGGACTAAATGTGGAACCCCCATTTCCTATGCCTAGGTCAATTTCATGTGAATTTCCTAGGCCTCAATTCTGTGAATGGACTGTGTCCATTCATTGATATATTCATTCACCTTGCCCCCAGCAGAAGTTCATTCATTTCCTGGCCAAGGAACCCAAACACCTATATATACTCCGAGACTAAAAGCCTAAAGGGGGAAACAGGGAAAGACCGGGAGAGAAACGGAGAGAGCTTTTCTCTCCCCACTTGAGTTCTCTCTCTCTACCAGGAGCTTTAGTGTTTTCTGTATTCTTTTCCGTAAATAAATTCTGTCTTACCACTGGAAAAATAAAAATAAAAATAAAAAAATAAAAAGTGAACAAGGTAAGGTCAGGAGACTCTTTTTTTCTGAAGCAGAAGGCAAAGCCAGATGCTGCTGCTGCTTCAGTGTGAGAGTCAGGCAGGGATCCGAGAGGGAGGGCAGCCTCAGCCTGGAAGCTGCTGGCCTTGCTGGAGGTTGCCCTGCCCTGTTA
>CAUYRH010150947.1:0-12064 GCA_963574655.1 Perodicticus potto
GAGGGGTTCAAACTGTTGCCTCAAAGTGTCAAACTATTTGGTGATTTTGTCTTTGAATTCATTGAATTCTTGAGACAACTTTGAAATATTTCTTGAATTTCTAATTCCCAACTTTATCTCCATTCTGTTAGTTGTATTTGCCAACCAAATTCTGAATTTGATTTCTCACATCTCAGCCATTTGCTTATGAATGGGATATTCTGTTGTGTCTGCCTTGTTGTTCCTTGGGGGAGTTGATCTACTCTGATGATTCATGTTGCTCAAGTATTTCCATGGATTCTGCCCCCAGATTATTTTTCACTATTTGGCAGATAAGCAGATAAGGTTAAATTGGATTGGAGGCTCCTGGAGTAGTGATTGGTTAACCAGCCCTTTGTCCAAGAGCTAGGACTGGTGACTGCAGCTTTTTCCCTATAGCTTTGCAAAGTACTCGTACAATACTATGGCCTGAGAAAATGGGGACCTGCTTGGTGTGGTGGGGCTAAGTGGCTCTGTCTTGTTTTCATCTGGTCTCCATCCAATTGTAATGAATCAACAACTCTTGCTTGAAGTCTCAGCTGTAGAGAAATACCAGCAACTAAGACAGCCCATCCCTCAAGGGCAAAAATTAGAAAAAGAAAATCAATCTTTCCTACAACACAACCATTGTTCCATCTTGGATGGTCCTCAGGTGATTGACCAGGTCAAGAGTTCCAAATCGGCTCGGCGCCTGTGGCTCAACGAGCTAAGGTGCCAGCCACGTACACCTGAGCTGGCGGGTTCGAATCCAGCCCTGGCCCACAAAACAATAATGATGGCTGCAACCAAAAAAAAAAAAACAAAATGGCCGGGTGTTGTGGCAGGTGCCTGTAGTCCTAGCTACTTGGGAGGCAGAGGCAGGAGACTCGCTTGAGCCCAGGAATTGGAGGTTGCTGTGAGCTATGATGCCACGGCACTCTATCCAGGGTGACAGCTTGAGGCTCTGCCTCAAAAAAAAAAAAAAAAAAAAATAAGAGTTCCAAATCAATTGTCCCAGTCAGCAGACAGTATTAAGTTGGAGAGTTGAAAAGGTTTCCAATAACAAAATACTTGGCATCTCTTCTCAGGATTATCGCTCACTCCAGTGCTCCATGGAATTAGAAGGGCCCACACAGCAAATGAGTTAGTCTGGGAAGGTTGGTGCCTCCTTCCCCACCTTACACCTCTGTCACACCTAGTCACTGGTAACCCTGCAGGGTTGTGACCCAGTTCCCTCCAATTAGCAGATGCTCCAGGAGTTGATGACTGCCTGAGTCACAGGGAGATCTATGTCTCCTTGGCCAGGCCGCCATACTCTGCCACAAGCTGGCAGTGGGAGCTAAAGCCTGGCAAACTTGGGTATTTTACGGAAAGTGAGGAGTTTAACACAGTTCTAGATCACCCCAGATTGATGTTGCTGCCACTTATATTCTCACAGAATTGGCATTTCTGGCATCTCAGGCTCTGCTCCATTCTGTGTTGGGGCTGGTGAACTTAGATCTCACAAACAGCTCTCAGTTTCTGCGCCTCCTTGGGATGCTGCCAGGTCTGATTTTGTCCCTGCTATGCTCCCCTGGGGGCCTTTTACAGCTTGAGCTCACAAAAGCAGCAATTCTGACTTAGCCCCATCCTGGGAGTTTGCCCTGCCACAGCAGGTACTGCCTCAGGGATCCTCCTTGCTCATGAGGCCTGCCTTTCCATCCCAGATCTTTCTTCCAGTAGATGCCAGAAGAATAGAGATATGGCTTCTTCCATTTGCTAAGAGAGGGGGGAAGTGTCTCTCCAAATTATCCCCAGGGGTGTGAGCTGTATTGTTACTGCCACTGCTGCCACTGCATTGTGTCACAGGGAACTGCTTCACCCTCTTCCATATGTCTCCCTGTCTTCACAGTCTCCAATCCACACCCGTGCCATGGAACCAGCACACACCTGAAACACCCCAAGCCCCATCCACATCTCTCGAGAAAATGCCCAAAAGACTGGACTCCACGGGGGATAGGCTTCCAGTTCTTGAAGTGAGAGCAGATGGGAGTGCTGGGATTTCAGAATTTCATGTAGAGTCTTTGTTCAGTTTTATGCCTGGTGAGAGAGTACCATGGAACCCTAGTGTGTACTCTCTGGGGAAGGAGTTCTGGCATTTAGAGGTTCTCTCTCATGGGATAAATAGGAAGATATCTGAACTCCACTTGATTGTTTGTAGAAAGTATACTGCAAGCCATTCTCATGGCATAGGGGACTCCTGTACGCTTGGTGATGGATTTTCTACCTATTGTTTGTTTCCTTGGTGTCGCAGTTTGCCTCAGCAGGAGAGATGTGAGCTCTTCAGCTTTCCCTCTTGATCACCTCCAAACCATCAGATTACATGCTAAATTTCTGTCCTTTAACTCCCCTTCAGGATGAGAGCCTCTGTGAAAAGCTAGATCCACTCGGTCATCTTGCCTCCTCTCCTCTTTTTCCCTTTTCATAATGATTTTAAAGTTCTTTCCAATTAAAACATAAATTTGCACTTCTTTCCTTTTCATTGTTGAAAAATATTTATTGTGTGAATATCACACGTTATATGTATGAAATCTTCTGTAAATCCCATTAGTAGTCCTGAGGATGTTCCCTTCTAATCTAAGATCTTTAAAAGATTTTATCAACAAGATATGTTGCCTCTGTCAAAACTCGTTTCTCTGTCTGATGAGGTCACCATGTGGTTTTTCTTTTTGATTCTAGTCATATAGTGTGTTTTTTATATTTTATTTTTTATTAATCATATATACATAGATCATGAATACATTTATGCCCTTTGGTATTCGATGCGTTAATTATTTCTACAAATTGGAGTGCTTACATCCTACTAATTAACATAGCTTTCGCCTCATTTATAAATCACAGTGTTAAGACATTTGTGTTCAATACTTCATAGATTTCACTTGTACTTTTGGAATGTGCTTCATAGGTGATGTCAAATAGCTGATTACCCATATTGAGATAAACTAGCAATCCTGGCAACAAATACCGTTTGGGAAACATGTATAAAATATTTTGTATGCTACAAGATTTTTTCTTCATCTGTACAGTATATTTCTTATGTATTTCACCCTGGATTTCCCCCTTTTGCCCCAGAAATATAAAATGGTTGGGCAGCTCTTGTGGCTCCTTGGGTAGGGCTGTGGCCCCATATACTGAGGGGGGTGGGTTCAACTCTGGCCATAGCCAAACTGCAACAAATACATAGCCGGGCGTTGTGGCATGCAGCTGTAGTCTCTGCTACTTAGGTTGCTGAGGCAAAAGAATCACCTACTCTAAGGAGGTGGAGTTGTTTGTGAGCTGTGTGACACCATTTCACTATACCAAGGGCAATAAAGTGAGACTCAGTCTCTACAAAAATAAAATACATTGGTGTCATCAGAGCTCAAGGCAATGAAAGCTGTTAACAACAAGTGATCCTCCTCAGTTTATGCTTTTCAGCAGGTGCAGATACAGGCCAATAACACCACTGCTGAAGAAGTATTGCACTTATTTCTTATTTCTTATTTCACAAATGGGGTCTTACTATGGTGCTCTGCATGGTCTGAAACCCCTTAGTTTTCAGTTAACTTTCTGCCTCAACCTCTGAAGTGGCTGGGATTCTAGGTGTGAGCTGTTTTGCTCATCCATGCTCATATTTTGGTGAAGATTTTTCTTAATAATCCTCATAGATAACAGCCCCAGATTAAAAAAATAACAACTCTATTCACATAAAATTTAATACTCCACAATTCACCTATTTCAAGTATAAAGTTCAAGACTACCCATTCAGAGATCACTTGTATAGTTTGTTTGTTTCTTATAAGAGAGTTTCCCTTAGGCATAGAGGAGAGAGATAGAGGAACGAAGTAATGAAGGAAAGAAAAGAGTGGAGAAAGCAAGCCAATGACAGAGAATTGGAGGAAGGAAGGATAGTGACAGAGGCATGAAGGGTGGGAGGGATGGAGGGAAACAAAGAAAGAGAAAATGACAAAACCTTGTGGATTACACCTATAATTCCAGCGCTCTGGCATGCTGATATGAGTGGAGTTGTTGAATGAGGGTGTGCTAAGAAAGGACTGAGGAAGAGTCAGACCCTCTCACTACTAAAAAGTGAAAAATCATCTAGGCATTGTGACAGGCACTGGTAGACCTTGCCACATGGGAGTCTCAGGCAGGAGGATTGTCTGAATGCTGCAATTGGAAGTTGCTATGTTCTAGGCTGAGACCAGGAAAATTCAGCCTGTGCCACATACAAAAACTGTACCTCAACAATACCCACACACACAGACATGCACGGATAAACCAACAAACCAACCAAGAAACATTTTCATAATCTAAAAAGAACAGAATTACCTTGATGGCTCAAGGAAAGTAGACATGCATAAGACCTGTGAAACTATGACCAAACTGAGGCTGTAGCTAGGCATAGTAAATTTGGAAACTTCTCTCAAATAAATGTTTTCGGGTAGGTGTCAAATAGCTCCATGAAATAGCATCCAAAGGGCATTTCTGTTGTCTCACTGTGTAGGGTGCCTTCCTCATATAATGAGGGTGGTGAGTTTTGAACCCTGCTTCAGCCAAACTGTAAGAAAAAAGTAGCAGGGTGTTGTGGTGGTCTCTTGGACTCCCAGCTAATTGGGAGGCTGAGGCAAAAGTATTGCCTAAGTTCAGGAGTAGGAGCTTGCTTTGAACGGTGATGCCACACCCTACTGAGTCTGAAAAAGTGAAACACTGTCTCAGGGGAAAAAAAAAAAGAAACAAAGAAAGGAAAAGAAATAGTGCCCTATTTCAGTGACTATAAAGTTATTGCAGCTGGGATGCAGCTTGAGTCACGATGCTGTACAAAATCTCAATAGTTGTGTCAGCCTAGTGCCGGTAATCTCAACTGTCAATAGAATCACTAAGGCACAAATGGAAGATCACTTCTCTATCTGTGGATGGAGGGCTAAGAAGTGTCCTGGTTCATGTGCTATAGTTGGGTTTTAGCCTTCATATGAAAACTATTAAGGGGCAAGGTAGGGGAGGGGAGTGGGTAGGTTGAGGTGGAGGGATGTTAATTGGTGGGGCCACACCTACGGTTCATCTTAGAAGGGTACAGGCGAAACTTACTAAATGCAGAATACAAATGTCTTCATACAATAACTATGAAAATGCCATGAAGGCTATGGTAAATAGTTTGATGAAAATATTTCAGATTGTATGTGAAACCAGCACATTGTACCCCTTGTTTGCAATAATGTACACAGCTATGATTTAATAATAAAACAAAAATAAAATAAAATAAAGAAGCATCCTGGTTCAAACACTTGAGAGACACGAGTTTAAGTGAACACAAATGCCACTTAGTATCTTTGACAAGAAGCCTGGATCCCAGTACATAACAGAATGAAGTCACTACATGATCACTGTGGATGACATCACAATGTGTGTTGACCTGGGTTACCATCCTTAAGCTTAACCTTATTCCTGCTAAACATGTGCAGTGGCTATGCGGGTTTGTCATTGGGATCAAACTGTTACAAAACAGTGAGGTTTTGTTCTCCACACTCAAATTCTGCTTCCAAAAGTTTGTTTGTATATCCAACCAAGGGATTCAACAACCCATCCTTTCCTGTTCACATCATGGATTTGTAAGCAAGTGGAAGAGTATGGTTTATACCCAGTGCTGTCCTGGCATGTTATACACCAAGGAACAAAGTCCAAAGATCATGCAGTGATTTCACAGACCTTATAGGTACGTCACATAATTATCACTTCTACTTTTCCTGAGATTTTATTTTTTTCTCTAGAATAGACTTGTTTTGGATGGTAGGTGTCATACTGAAGGTCCTCTCTCAAAATATGGTTAGACAATGTGCCCAATAGTGAACTCAATACCTGCAGTTATTTCTTCTGATCATAGGAAATATTATCATATCTGGAAAGTTCCAACATTCCTAACCTCTGGGCCCCAGGTTTCCAAACTTTGTGTTTTCTGGTCAAATAGAAAGTAGAGTTTTGGGGAGCCACATGTTCAGTATACAATCACTAATGAAATCTGATAAGCAAAAAGAACTGGGCATAACTGTGGTAATATATTCCACCATGGATAGGCAAAACAGTCCTGACATAATCACTATGTGTCACCAGACCTGAGGGTTTAATTGCACTATACTTGTCTCTAGAGGTGCTGGGTAGAGAAGTTAGGGCTTAGAAGAGCAGCCAACATGTAGTACTCATCACATGTTAGATTTATTTGGAAGAGTCACAACTTACCATTTCTTTGCACTTATTTCATGTGCCTAAGTATATTCGTCCCCCCTCCTTGCAAAATTGTAAACTGAAGATTGGGGACTAATGGAAAACATCTTTAATAGCCTCTCCTGATTCCTTAGAAATGTGTGGATGTGAGCGCCATCTCGCTGCAGTATCTGTGGCTCTACTGACCACCAGGCCCAGTTAAGCTGACCTGTCCTGGCTGGACAAATCTTACTAGATTTGTTGGGAACTGGAGGCAACTGTGTTGTGACTGATATATTTTGAAGCACTCAAGTGAGAGATCCTTCATAAAAAGAGTATTTCTGAAATGAGATGGTGTGGAAGTCCACAGGAAAATAGAGTAGTTGGTGATTTATACAAAACTCTAAGAAGCACAGAGCAAACACTGTCTGTATCCCATTGAGACAAAAGTGCAGCTAAAATTGGGTCTTCAAGAAAGGAATGGTGCTAGCACTCTAGGAGGCTGAGAAGGGTGGATTGCTTTGAGCTCAAGAGTTCAAGAACAGCCTAATCAAGAGTGAGACCTGCTCTACTAAAAATGGAAAAATTAGTCAGGCATTGTAGTGGGTACCTGCAGTCCCAGCTACATGGGAGGCTGAGGCCAAAGGATGGCTTGAGCCCAGGAGTATGAGGTTGTGGTGAGCTAGGCTGACACCATGGCACTATACTTAGGCTTACAGTGTGAGAATTTGCCTCAAAAAAGTAAAAAATTAAAAAAAAATACATAAAAAAGGCATGGTGATAAGGCAGAAAAGAAAATGCCTTATGGCATTGAAATGATGACCTTTGAAGATAGTACAGCTCAACAATTACCTAAAAGAACAAACAAAGACTAGTGCTTTGACATACAGTGTGAAATCCTTGCATTGAACTAAGTAACACATTCATTGAAATTATACCCATAAATTCATTAATGTACAAAGTTATGATTTTATAAAAAATATAAAAACTATTAATAAAAAATAATAATAATAAAATTTCACTTTGAATAATAAAAAAAATCAGTTGTTATTCATCGTAAAAATAAATAAATAAACAAACAGACAAAAAAGACTGAGATGATAAAAGATCAAAGGACAAAGAGATTTTTAATAGAAGATTGTTTGCAGATGTCCCTTATCATCTTAAAAGACTTACTTTAGGAAACAAATACTAATAGATGAATACATCATAGACTGTGTAATGGAGTATACAATAGTTATTCAGCCCTCCCTCCAAATTCATAACCTGATATTTAGTGGAAAAACAAGTCCAGTCTAAAAGAGCATGGACCCAATTTTGTTGAGGAAAAAAACTACAGCAAAAACGTAAGTACACACATCTAGAAAAAAGAATGGAAAGAAAAAAAGTAAAATATGAATTGTTGTTATTCACAAGAATGTAATTAAGATGGAAATTTTTATTCTTTGTGCTATTATATAATCTCCCCTTTATTATAAATAGGTATTACATGTATAATTATCTTAAAAGCCTACTGAAAAAGAATGAATTAGATATCCACTTTTAATTGAGTGTATTATTTGCATTCTTATTTCTATAATTTCTATAATTTTTTCATTATTTGGTTGAATATTAAATTGTAGTTACAGAATTTAAAGAGAGCTTGTGGCTGGGGGCCCATACCTTTAAATCTCAGTACTTTGGGAGGCTAAGGCAGGAGGATCACTTGAGAGCAGGATCTGAAGGCTGCAGTGAGCTCTGATTGTACCTCTGCTTCTAGCCTGGATAGCAGAGTAAGAACCTATCTTTAAATAAGCAGAAACAACAACAAAAAAGTGACTCACAAAGCTATATTTGTGTCCCCCCAAATGCACCATAATTCTCCATATATATTAGAATCAGTTTCCATAAATCAAAACTCTTAATTAGCCTGTTGATTTACAAATAAGAAGTCTTTCCAGAACGACATGAAAACCACAAATTATGAAAGATAAAATAGATAAATTTGATGATATAATATTTTAAATTTCAGGATGGGTACAGTGGTTTATACCTATAATCTCAGGACTTTAGAAGGCTGAAGTGGGAGGATCCTTGAGGCCAGGATTTGAGACCAGCCTGAGTAACATGACATCACCTTCCCCATTCCCCCTGTATTAAAAAAAAAAAAAAAAAATAGTCAGCCTTGGTGGTGTGCATATATAGTCTCCAGTACTTGGGAGACTGAGGAAGGAGGATCGCTTGAGCCCAGGAATTGGAGGTTACATTAAGCTACGATCATAGCACTGAACTCCAGCCTGCGTGACTGTATGACCCTGTCTGTAAAAATAATAATAGGCACCGCCTAGGGCTGGCCCTCGGCGCCAGGCTGCCAGCATTGCGGCTGCTCAAGCTTGCAAGTGAGCAAGTGGGCCCAGCCCTGGATACATGCGCTTGAGCCACCAGTGTGTGGCAGTGGCTGCGGCTGTGGTGCAGTGAGGCTGAGGCCCTTGTTTACCAGCATTAAGTCCGCTGAGCAGAAAACATATAATAAAAGGGAAAAAAACCCAAGGAGGAGCAAGCGTGCCAGGCGAACTCAAGAGAGGCAAGCGAGAAAGAGGGACGTGGCCAGGGAGTCAGCCCCCAGGGCTCGCAGAACCTCCACTCTGCTCCCCGGACTCTCTCGCACCCTCCATGCCTGCGCTTAAAATAATAATAATTATTATTATTATAATAATAACAACAACGATAATATTTTAAATTTCTGTTCAAGAAAGCCTATCATAAATAAGTTTGAAAAATAATAAAATAAGAGAAAAATATTTGCAATGTACATGACAAAGAATTTGAAGTCCTTAAAATATAAATAGCCCCCCCCATCAATGATAGACTGATATTCTAAAAAATAGAAAATGGCTTGGCTTCTGTGGGTCAGTGGTTAGGATCCAACCACATGCACCAGGACTGGCGGGTTTGAACCTGGATCAGGTCTGCTAAACAACCAGAACTACAACCGAAAAATAGGCGGGTATGTTGTGGGCGCCTGTAGTCCCACTTACTTGTGAGTCAGAGGCAAGAGAATCACTTAAGCCCAAGAGTTTGAGGTTCCTGTGAGCTATGTTGCCACAACACTCTACTGAGAACAACATAGTGAGACTCTGTCTCAAAAAATAATAAATAAACAAATAAATAATAGAAAAGCATGTAATATGCAATCCACTAAAGAAGAAAGCCAAGTAGCTAAAGCCATATAGCTGTTAAATCAAACTTGAAAGCACTTCTAAACGGAAAATTTAAAAAACACATTGTTAGTTTTCATCCATTAGATTGCAAAAGTAAGAGAAAGGTGATACTTACTGCTGACTAACATCAGGGTAAATCTATATTTTGTATTTTGGTGACAATGTAAAATGTACTTTTTTGAGAGCAATTTGACAATAACTTTCAAGTCTTTTAGAAGCATAAGCTTTGATCGATCAATTCACCCTCTACAACTTTTTCCCACAGAAATTTGTGCAGAAGTTCCTGAAGATACAGGTGTTTATTAGAGTATTGCTTGTTACAGCAAAAAACTGGAAACTAAAATTCTGTCAATATTTAATTGCTTCATCTCCAGTGTCCAGTATGTTACTTCATTTGTACGAAGTATGGAATAAATATTTATTAAATGGTTGCATAAATTTTTCAGATTCTAAACAAAATGAGATACTAATTGGAGAAGTATCTAAAGGAGGAAAACTGTAACAGGAAAAAATCATTCATGTGTGTTTATCTGCTGTCTATTCATCTGTCTCTATCTAACACATAAGTCTATTAAAAATGTCTGGAAATATACTTAAATTCTTAACAATAGAGATAGCTGAGAATGAATACTAGCCACTAATATTTTCTGTTTTATACGCTTCTGTCTTATTTGAAATTTTTAGACGTATATGTGACTTTTGTAACCCTTGCACTAGGACCTGCAAAGCTATTCCACAGCCCCAGTTCCCATCAGAAAATTCATATAATTACATCAAATGTCTTTGAACTCCTTGCCTGAAGTAGATTTTCCTTACCCCAGTGTGCCATGATTAGGTTGACTTGACTTTGAATCTAGCCACAATAGTTTCCACAGTGACTATGCAGATAACCAACTTCTCCCTGCCCTCACACATGAGAAGCCCTGTGTCATGACCCCTGCCTTACAGGTGCCCAACAGGAAGTATCCATCCTGTTTATTTTCCCTCATTCTCCCTCCTAACATGGAGTGAGACAAAGGCCCACGTGAAGAAGCCCTCATGGTCTGGTGTGATGGGACAACCTGAGGAAGGCAGGATTTGATGACTTGCCTGGGGCTATCAAGTGGAAATGATTTGGAGCTGGTGTGTGCTGGGGCTATGTGGATTGCTGAACAGTACTCCGTGGAGGCCTGGGAGTTCTGACAGGGGAAGTGTATCTGGACAGGTGGGATGGCAGTGAGGTCATGGCAAGCAGGAACATGGTTTTGCCCCATTTTGCATCCCCTACCTGTGCTAAGGGGACTCCACACTTCTCCTGGGCTCCTCAAGTTTCATCTTAGGGAGTAGTGCCTCAACCCGTGCTGACCCACTTCATCACCACCCCAAGACATGTCGTGGTCACATGCGCCTTTCTCATCCATTCCTTCTTGCTGAGGCTTTCTGTACCCACCACGGCCTCCTCAGCCTGTGCTTTCCAAGCTGATTATTGGATAATTAATTCAGTTGTTATTAGGAAAGGCTCATCAGAGGCTCTTCAAAACCTGCAATCCTCTAAAATAACAAACTCTTGGCACAATTGATACAACCCCAGTGCTAACACATAATTAGCAGACAAATTGATCAAAATGGTTATTGAAATACTTTACATATGTTCAAAAAGTTAAGTAGAGGTATGGAATATACTAAAAAAGCCCAAGTTGAACTTCTAGATATAAAAACCAAAATGTGTCAGGTGAAAAATACAGATTGGGATTAATAGCAGCTAAGATGTAGCCAAAGGAAACATGAATGAATTGAAAATCTATCAATAGAATGTATCCATAATGAAACACATAGTTCTTGTTATTTTTCATGCATTTTATTTTATTTTTGAGACAGAGTCTCACTCTGTTGTCTTGAGTAGAGTGCCGTATCAGATTCTTGGGCTCAAGAGATCCTTTTGCCTCGGCCTCCCAAGTAGCTGGGCCTACAGATGTGGGCCACATGGCTCAGCTCATTTTTCTATTTTTAGTAGAGATGGGATTTCACTCTTGCTTAGGCTGGGCTTAAACTGATTAGCACTAGGCAATCCACTTGACTATAGGCAATCCTCTCAGAGTGCTGAGATTACTGGTATGAGCCATCATGCCTGGCCAAAATACATAAATCTTGAAGGCTATTCCTACAGTGGCTTTCTGTGCTGTCTTCTTCTACTACATTTTCACTTACTATAGTTTCAGTAGTTTGAAAAGTGAAACCATGAAAAGTGCTTTCATAATGTCAACAGTACTTTTCTTAAATTAGTCATCCCTAGATACTGACTGCAGTATTTGAAAATCAATACCGTTCCATTCTTTGCAGAAACAATGACTTCCTTTGCTTACAAATGTAACTATTGTCCTGATTTTTATTGCTACCTCTATGACATTCTTTTCTTTTTTTTTTTTTTCCAAAGGAAAAAGATTTAATATGAAACTTCAAGATTCACATCATGATAAACAGTAACATTTACAAAATATCCTTTTGATGAGTTCTTCTTTTCCATCTTTTCTATTTTGACTTATCCCATCACCTCACCTCTATGTTCTTCTATGGCTATCCCCTGCCTTGACAAGTTCCTTCCCATCTCCCAGGTGGTATAGAAAGTTTTCTCCTATACAAGCTCAGATGGTTACTATTAAGGAAAATAGGAA
>CAUYRH010150949.1:0-62370 GCA_963574655.1 Perodicticus potto
ATGTCTTCATATAGTGATTCAAAGGCCATGAAGGCTATGTTAAATAGTTTAATGAAAATATTTTAGATTGTATATAAAGTCAGCATATTGTGCCCCATGATTGCACCAATGTACACAATTATGATTTAATAAAAATTAAAAAAATACTTATTCTGCCCCCCCAAAAAAACTAAAAAACTGAGGATGGGATCGAAGAGAAAAAGAAACCCCCCCCCACACACACACTGAACTGAAAAGCTGACAGAGTGAGATCTCTCACCATTTGGATGCTGAGAGCTCCAGTGTAAACTATAAAGATCTCTGATAAAGTGCTGATTTCTCTAGCACTCAAATCCCAAATCTGCTGAAAGGAAGGAAATAGTTAATACTATTTTCAAATGATTTATATACAGTAAAGCTGCAACGAGGTCCAGATTCACCTCATCTACAAAATTGTCAGACAGAGATTTTAAATTAACTATGATCAAAGTGCTGCTTATATATTAGAAAAGATAGAAAACATGAAAGAAAAGGCAATTTCAGCAAAGAGATGATAACTATACAAAAGAACAAAAGATAAAAGCAAAAGTGAAAAATGTGAGACCAGAAATTAAAAAGTCACCAGATGAGCTTGAAAGTAGTCTGGATCCAGAGTAGTAGTCTGGATCAAAGAAAAATGTTAATAAACCTTCATGCGGGTCGATAGAATAAACTCATACTGAAACACAAAGGGTGAGAGAGGGACAGAATTGGAATAGTGCATCTGACATCTGTGTGACAATATATGTATATGAAATTTGATTCCCAGGACTGGAGGACAAAAGAAATATCTAAAGAGATAATGTCAAGATAATATCATTCCAAAACTGAAGAATGGTATTAATCCACAGATCCTTGAAACTCAAGTAACACAAAGCAGGCTAAATAGCTCCCAATATGAATGTCAATGGCACTCCCAGCCATCCAGTCACTGTAACCCCCAAAATAATAACTGTTGTTCCTCCTGTTTCCAAATGTTTCTAAAGGCACTATGCCTGTGGATATGAAAAGATCTCCCAACCTGAGCAATATTGACATTTGGGGCCTTATGATGCTTGGTTGTGGGTGACTGTCTTGCAGATCATAGGATTTTTAGCAGCACTCCTGGTCCCTAATCAGTCAATATCAGGGCCACTCTTCCATCAGTTGTGATAACCAAAAAGATGTGGAGACATTGCCAGATGTTTTGGGGGGATGAAATTCCACTTCCCTTCCTCCCTGTTATGAACCACTTGTATTTGAGGTAGAAAAAAGAGTGTATCTTGGGTGGCACCTGTGGCTCAGTGAGTACGGCACCGGCCCCATATACCGAGGGTGGTGGGTTCAAACCTGGCCCCGGCCAAACTGCAACAACAACAACAAAATAGCCAGGTGTCATGGCAGGCGCCTGTAGTCCCAGCTACTCAGGAGGCTGAGGCAAGAGAATCGCCTAAGCCCAAGAGCTGGAAGTTGCTGTGAGCTGTGATGCCATGGCATTCTACCAAAGGTGACAAAGTGAGACAGAGTCACTTAAAAAGAAAAAAAAAGGAGTGTATCTTTAAAAAGAGGAAATGAAGCACGGTATTAGAAACAAAGAAGTAAAGGAGAAAATGTTTGTGAAGAAGAAGAAACTATTTCAATATGTACAAATAACACTGGATACTGAGGTCAGCTTGCAGGGAGTTAAGAAGAGAATGGGTTGAGGCAGAAAGGCAGCAATAGACTGGGTGTGGAGGCTCAGGCCTGTAATCCTTGTACTCTGGTGACCAAGGTGGAGAATTGCTTGAGGTCAGAAGTTTGAGGCTAGATTGAGCAAGAACAATAACCTGTCTCTATATAAAATAAAAAAAATTGTTGGGCATGGTGGTATGTGTCTGTAAGTCCCAGGTCCTCAGGAGACCAAGGCAGGAGAATCATTTGAGCCCAGGAGCTTACTGACTACAGTAAGCTATGATGATGCCACTGCACTCTAGCCTGGGAAACCAAGCGAGACCCTCTCAAAAAAAGAAAAATCTAGTTTTACTCTGAAATCATTTTTTTTTTCTGAGATGGACTCTCACTTTGTTACCCTTTGAGTACTGTCGTGTCATAGCTCACAGCAACCTCAAACTGCTGAGCTTATGCGATCCTCTTACCTCAGCCTCCTGAGTACCTGGGACTACAAGTGCCCACCACAACATGTGGATATTTTTAGAAACAGGGTCTTGCTGTACCTCAGGCTGGTCTCAAACTCCTGATGTCAAGCAAGCTACCAGATTCGGCTGCCCAGAGTGTTAGGATTAGAGGCATAGTGAGTCACTGCGCCTGGCCTCTCTGAAATCATATGAATGCAATTCATAGTGAATTTGCGTCACTTTTCCATTTAAATGATACCTACCTATATCTCTTGCCCAGATTTAGTTCAAGAGATGGATCAGCTCTTCATTCAATAGTTCTTAGAAGCTTACTCTGAATATATTCTTTACCAGTTGAAACTTTTTCTCTTTTCATAAGCGCAAATCAATATATTCTTTCTTAGACCAAGTTATTGCTGTTTTTGTAATTCACCTAATGTATCTATAGCAAAGACTATAGTAGGACCAACACAGAAGTAGAAGCTTTTCATTTTACAATGAAAGTGATGCACATTGCAATGATCATTTGCATGCCTATGTCGTCCTTCCTTCCCAACACACCCCTTTGTAAACCTGCTGGATATGTATCCAGCAGTGAGAATGCTGGGTCATATGGTGGTGGAATTTTCAGTTTTTTGATGACCCTCCACAGTGGTTGCACAAATCTACGTTCCTGCCAATAGCGTACAAGAATTCTTTGGGCTCTGTTTTCTGTTTCACTGGTCAGTTTGTCTCTTCCTGAGCAATACCAGTGGACCTACTTATTCTGGTTTTGAAATAAGTTTTGATGTCTGATGCTGTTGACATCTATAAAACTGGAAAAATATGAGATCCAACTGCACAGGACTGAGATCCTTGAGAAAAGTGAAAGGTAGAAGAGAGTTCCACATCCAAATGTCTTTTTACTTGTCAGCCTCTTTTTCTTTTTTTAGTTTTTTTTTTTCCACAGTTTTGGCCTGGGCCAGGCTTGAACCCACCACCCCTGATATATGGGGCCAGTGCCCTATTCCTTGAGCCACAGGTGCTGCCCTCAACCTCTTTTTCTTTAACCAAAGCATAAAGAAATAGAGTTTAAACAGAAAGCTGTGCTCTTTTTGTTTTTTTGAAACAGAGTCTCACTCTGTTGCCCCAAGATAGAGTGCAATGGTGTTAGCCTAACTCACAGTAACCTCAAACTCCTGGATTCATGCAATCCTTCTGTCTCAGATATCTGAGTAGCTGGGACTACAGGCAACTGCCACAACATCCAGCCAATTTTTCTATTTTTAGTAAAGACAGGTCTCACTCTTGCTCAGGCTGGACTCCAACTCCTGAGCTCAAGTGATCCTCCCACTTTAGCCTTCCAGAGTGGTAAGATTACAGGTGAGCCACCACTGGCTGAGAAAGCTGTGCTCTTGCTGAATGAAGGAAGAGAGATTACATTTGGGGGCTACTGAGGCACCTGTAATTTGTGAAGTAGGTACTGGAAAAAGGAAAGTAAGAGAGAGGGACTCCAGAAATCTAAGTGCTTGTTTGCATACTAAGCTCAGCCTTTGAAGGTTTCACAGTGCTTAGGTCACTAAAGTTTCAGCCAGCAGAGTGGGAGACCTCTCTGAACAACGAGCTGAGATCCTAGAGAGACTATTCTAATGCTGCATAATGTTACTTGAACCTCAAAGTCAGGGCTTATAACATTGATCTTCCAGCTAGCTAACTTCTTGCAAGAACAAAGCTCAACATTCTTTAAAGAAAGACAATAAAATCCAGACTTTCAACAACATAGTTAAGAGTCCCAAATCTGAAAATTCAAAATCCAAAGTGCTCCAAAATTCAAAACTTTTTGAGCAACATGTGACACCACAAGTGGTTAATTTCACACATGACTTCATGTCATTTATTAAGTCACAGTCACAATGTAGGTGCACAATGCACAGTTTATTCAGTATCTCCAAGGCCAAAAAGCCCCCTTAGGCTCCATTGTATTTTTGCCTGCATGCCCCAAGTACCCTTTGCAAGTACACACTAGATGCACCAATGCCAAGTTCTCCACTATGCCCCACAAGAGGCTAAGACCTATATTTGTTAGGTACTAGTTTTTTTCTTCTGCTCCATGATGCAAAGACATTGTTGAAAATGTCAAAAAGACCTGCAGATACCTCTATGGAAACAGTAATAAGAAAAAAGAGGAAGCTTTTATATTTATCTGTAGCACAGAAAGTAAAGCTGTTGAAACCAGGCAGTGGTGTACATGTGAAATGTCTTACAGAAGAATGTGGTGTTGGAACAACTACCATATATGACCCAAGGAACAGAGGGATAAACCGTTCAAGTTCTATGCTGAGAGTGATGAAAAAATACTGCATGACACTAAAGTAAAGATCTCGGTTGTGCACTGGAAGAGTGGGTCCATTTGTATCCTGGTGAACGCATGCCACTTGATGGTATGTTGATTATGAAACAAACAAAGATCAGTCTCAACAAGCTGAGGATTGAAGGGCACTGTGAGTATTCAACTGGCTCATTACAGAAATTTAAGAAAAGACACGGCATTAAATTTGTAAAGATTTGTGGTGAAGCATCTGCTGATCACAAAGCAGCAGAGAAATTCATTGACAAGTTTGCCAAGGTCACTGCTGATGAAGATCTGATGCCAGAACAAGTCTATGATACTGAAGAAACAGCGCCATCTTGGCATTTATTACCCCAGAAACAAGTTGATTACAGCTGATGAGACAGCCCCTGTAGGAATTAAGGACACCAAAGCACAATAACCCTGCAAGGATGCGGTAATAATGCAGCAGGCAGCCGTAAGTGTAAATGTGCTGTGATAAGCAAAAGCTTGTGTTCTTGCTGTATGTTTAAGGAATGAATTTTTTAGCACTTTACTATCATCCTAACGAAAGGCCTGGATCCCCAGGGACGTCCTTTCTGATTGGTTTCACAAACATTTTGTATCAGTGCCTGGTGCTGACTTCAGGAAAGCTAGTCTGGATGATGACCGCAAGATTTTGTCATTCCTTGATATCTGTTCTGCTCATCCTCCTACTGAAATTCTTAGCCAGAGTAATGTTTGTGCCTTGTACTTTCCCCCAGATGTGACTTCATTAATTCAGCTGTGACTAGCGTATCTGTCAATCAATGAAGAGTAAACATAAAAACACTTCCCAGAACAGCCTGCCAGCAGCAGTGATGTGTGAGGTGTAAAAAATTTTCAAAAGGAGGTTAGCATCAAGGATGCCACATGTACTGCCACCAATGTGTGGAAAACAGTGACTAAAGGCACAGTTGTGTGTACCTGGCACAAACTCTGGCCTGTGACTATGTTCAGTAATAGTGATGGGCAGGGTGGTGACTTTGAAAGGATCCACATATCAGGTGAAGAAAAAAAAATGATGTCTGACTTCCTTACATATGAAAAAAAATAGACCTTCAGAGCCCATGAGCAAACCAGAAGAAGGGGATATTGAAGAAGTTTTTAACATTGATAATGAGGTTTCAGTTGTTTATTCAACAACCAATATTGAAATAGCCAAAATGCTTTTGAATGACGGAGATTGGGAGGAGTCATGATGAAGATGACGTCGCTAACCCTACAGAAAAAGCACCTGCGGATGACACAGTGTAAATGTGTGATGAGCTTCTCGAGGGCCTAGAGCATCACACATCTGTAACCGACAAGAAATCGTGTTGTTTTACACAACCAAAGAGAGACTTCTAAGACAAAAACTCTTCTTAATGAGGCAAATGTTGCTGGAAGAAACATTTTTTTTTAAAATTTTATTTATTTTTTTATTGTTGGGGATTCATTGAGGGTACAAGAAACCATGTTACACTGGTTGCATTTGTTGGGTAAAGTCCCTCTTACAATCGTGTTTTGCCCCCAAAAGGTGTGGCACACACCCAGGCCCCAAGACCTCACCCACCTTGCTCCTTCCCTCTCTCTGGAAGAAACATTTTTAAAAAGCCACCCAGCAGCTTGCCTCTGCTTCCCTAGAGGAACCACCTCCTGGTCCCTCAACTGCTTCTGATGTTTCTTGTCACCTAAAAAATAAAATACAGTGTAAAGTGTCTTTTTAATCAAAACACAGCATGGTGGGTGGAGACCGAAACCCTGCCCAATGCAACTGTTCGTTGTTACTGGTGTTTTAACAGTTGGCATGGATGTGTTGGTGCTGGTACTGTGCTGTTTAGTTACCCCGAGCACATTTTTTTCACAGCATTAATGACATGTCATACTTTTTTGCTAAGTATTTATGTACAAATACATGTAAGAAATGATTCCTTATCAAGGGCATATAAATTCGGAGTCTGGAATGGTAGTGATACCAAACAACCACAGGTTGTCCACATGGGTGGCTGAGATAGTGACACCTTTGCTTTCTGATGGCTCAATGTACACAGTAATTGACATGAGTGAAATTATTTAAAATATCATCTAAAATTACCTCCAGGCTATGTGCATGAGATGTATATAAAACAAATGAATTTTTGTGTTTAGACGTGGGTCCCATCCCATCCCTAAAATATCTCATCATGTATATGCAAATATTCTAAAATTCCAAAATCTGAAACTCTCTGGTCCCATGCACTTTGGATAAGGGATTCTCAATTCTGTATCAACAATGGGCAGCATGCAGTAAAACTTACTTGATATGTGAGAAAGCAAGAAGATGTAAACCATAACTGGGAAAAAAAAATTACAGAGACAGTGAGATGACCCAACGATGGATTTAATAGATGAAGACTTTAAAATGCCATTATAAATATGTCCAAAGATATTTTAAAAGGGGGAAAAAAGTCCATGAACATAATGAGAAATCAAAACGGAAAGTGTTAAAGCAGAAATGAAAATTCTAGAAATTAGTAATACCAAATTTGAAATGAAAATGATCACATTTTCAGAAATGGATGGAATTAACAATTGGATTAGAAATTACAGAAGAAAAGATCAGTGAACTTAAACAGATGACAGAAAGAACTCTGTACTACTTTGCTAAGGCTGCCACAGCAAAACACCACAGGCTGGGTGGCTCAAACAAGAAAAACGTATTTTCCCACAGTTCTGGAGGCTCGAAGTCCAAGACCAAGGTGCCAGTAGGATTAGTTTCCTCAGAAGCCCCTCATGGTTGGTGGCCATCCTCTTGCCACCTCTTCGTGTGGGCTTTACTCTGTGTACGTATAATTCCTCTTCTTGGACACCAGTCAGGTCAGATTAGGGTCCTCCTGTCGTGTCTTCATTTTAACTTAATCACCTTTTAATGTCATTATCCCTAAATACGATTACATCCTGAGGTGCTAAGGATTGGAACCTCACCGTGTACATTTGGGGGGACATGATTCAGCCCATAATACTATCCAAACTGAGGCAAGAGAAACTTCACAAAGCTGAAAAAAATGAAAAGCACCTCAGTGATGTGGCAAATACTAAGCGTTCTAATCTGTAGGAGGTAGAGAAGTTGACTTCTCAGCAGGGCACCTGCTCAATCCGGGGGTATTGGGGGCAAGTGGAAGCCTGCCCAATCCCTGGAGGCTTATCAAGACTACAGAAGATAGAAAAGAGCCCAGAGGCTCAGGGACAGGATGGACTACTGCACCAAGAGTCAACCGGTGCAATGGGCTAAGTCCTTTGGACTCCTGATCTACAGTTAGATTAGGAAACCTGACTTACTTCCTCTGCGGGCATAGAACTGTTTCCCCCTCTCCCTTTCTAAATACACCATCAGCCATTTGTTAACAACCCTGTACCTTTTACCCACCTTCTCTCTCTATCCAATCTTCCTGGCACTTGGGATTCTTTTAAAAGACCTTATCTTTTATGGCATTTTTGCATTTTGCATACTTCTTTTAGAAATCAATAAAAGTCTTCTGAAGAAGCCAGAGACTTGCTCATCGTCCTGACCTTCCGCTGACCTTTCTCCAGGCATTCTTAGACTTTGTGTTTCAAACTGGAACAGATTATTTTTCCCAGTCGCCATTCAAACCAAGCCAGGGTTGATGCACCATAACTCATGACACTCATATATGTGGAGTTGTAGGCCCAGGAGGAGAGGGTCCAAACATCAGGACAGAAAATATTTGAAGAAGTAATACCCAGAGTTTTTCCAAATTTGATGAAAGTTATCAATTTACTGATCTGAAAAGTTAGGAAACCCCAAGCATGACAAGCCCAAGGAAAAACAAACCTAGACACACATTAATTAAATTCCTGAGTCTTAAATGTAGCCAGAATACAAAGATACTATATTCAGGGAAATAAGCATAAATAAGCATAATGAAGAGCATAGGCTTCTCATTAGAAACAATAGAAGCTTAAAGATAATAACACATCAGGCTCAGCGCCTGTGGCTCAACTGGCTAACGGGCCAGCCACGTACACCTGAGCTGGCGGGTTCGAATCCAGCCCGGCCCACTAAACAACAGTGACGGCTGCAACCAAAAAATGGCCAGGTGTTGTGGCGGGCGCCTGTAGTCCCACCTACTCGGGAGGCGGAGGCAGGAGACTCGCTTGAGCCCAGGAGTTGGAGGTTGCTGTGAGCTGTGATGCTACAGCACTCTATCCAGGGTGACAGCTTGAGTTGCGTCTCAAAAAGAAAAAAAAAAAAAGATAATAACACATCTTTAAAATGCTGAAAGTGAAAAAACTCTGTTAACATAGATTTCTATATCCTGCTAGAATATATTGTAGTATAAAAGCACATAAATGATAGTGGAGACAATTTCTCTCAGCAGATCTGCATTGTAAATTTTTCAATCTAAAGGGAAATTGTGGCAGAAGGAAAGTTAGATCTTTTCAAAAAAATTAAGAACATAAAAAAGATAAATATGTAGGTAACTTAAAATAAAAAATGTTGTTTCTCGTAGGACAAATCCCTTTCTTCCTTTCCTTCCCTCTTCTTTCCTCTCTTCCTCTTCCTCCTCCCAACTGTTTTCAGGAGTTTCTGGGCTATTCTTGGTCTTCTCTATCAATTTCAGAATCAGCTTGTATAACAGGCATTTGTATCGCGTAGACCTCCTTCAGGGAAGAAGTTGTTGGCTGGCTGAGAGGAATGCAGTTCCTTTAAGGTCAGCGTCAGCTTAGAGAACCATTTCAAATGAGGCTGTGCCTTTCGGGGGCACCCTGAATCTGGTGGTGGAGTGAGAGGGGAGTCGTTTTGGCTGGAAGAAGGATGCTCTACACAGCTATTCTTTTTTTTTTTTTTTTTTTTGAGACAGAGCCTCAAGCTTTCACCCTGGATAGAGTGCTATGGCATCACAACTCACAGCAACCTCCAATTCCTGGGCTCAAGCAAGTTTCCTGCCTTCACCTCCCAAGTAGCTGGGACTGCAGGCGCCCGCCACAATGCTTGGCCATTTTTTGGTTGCAGCCGTCATTGTTGTTTGGCAGGCCCGGGCTGGATTCGAACCCGCCAGCTGAGGTGTACGTGGCTGGCACCTTAGCCCGTTGAGCCACAGGTGCCGAGCCATCTACATAGCTATTCTTGTGTCAGAGCTGCCCATGGGGCTGGCTGAGATTTGGACAAGGTGCACCATAGTTTAACTTCTTCCTTTGCCTGATCCTTATTTCTCCTTGTTCCTTTCACAGCTTCCTGGTAAACATCTAGCATCCCAAACTCCACCGCAGCCTCTGCTTCCGGCATACTCAACCTATCAAGTTTCTTGAAAAACCTTATTAGAATTTTCCTTGCAAATTCATTGATAGTACAGAAAAAATTAGAAGTGAAACATTTTTTCTTTGTTTTTGAGACAGAGTCTCAATCTGTCAACCTGGGTAGTGTGCCGTGGCGTCGCAGCTCACAGCAACCTCAAACTCTTGGGCTTAAGCGATTCTTTTGTCTCAACCTCCTAAGTAGCTGGGACTACAGGCCACAATGCCCTTCATAATGCCCAGCTATTTTTTTGTTGCAGTTGTCATTGTTGTTAAGCAGGCCCGGGCTGGGTTCGAACCCACCAGCCTCAGTGTACATGACCCGTGTCCTACCCACTGAGCTACAGGTGCTACCAGAAGTGAAACTTTTTTATATTGACATTTCAATTTATTAACATGAGGTCTTCATTTAGGTCTTATTTAATGACTTTCAATCAAGTGTTTACATGTCTCATTAAAGGCCTTATACATTTTAATAACCGTTTTGATTAATACATAATAATTATACACCTTTATGGGGTACATGTGATATTTTGATGCACACCTACAACTGAAGATCAAATCAGGGTATTTTATGATATTTATCACTTAGAACATTTGTCATTTGTGTTGAGAACATTTTGAATCTTCCAGCTACTTTGAAATACATAACACGCTATTGACTATAGTCACCTACTGCACTATCAAACACTAGAACTTACTCCGTCTATCATTTATGTGTTTAGAACCATTAACCAACCTCTGTTCATTGTGCTCCTTCCCAGACTCTAGTAACTGTCATTTTACTTTCTACCTCCATGAGTTCAGCTATTTTAGCTCCCACATATGAGCAAGAACATGTGATATCTGCCTTTCGGTGCTTGGCTTATATCAGTGAACATAATAACCTCTAGTTCCATGCATGTTCCTGCAAATGATAGGATTTCATTCTTTCTAATGGCTGAGTCCTATTCTATTTGGTATATATACCACACTTTCTTTATCCATTCATCCATTAACACAGTCTTAGGTTGATACCATACTTTGGCTATTGTAAATAGTGTCGCACATATTATGTTAGTATTTTTCTTCTAGGTAGCTTATTTTTTGGCTATATTTACATATAAGTGTACAACATGTATGTTTAAAATAGGTTTGTAAATATTTGTTGGAAGTTTCTGAAGCTATTAACTGGTTTTTGTGTATTGATGGTGGGTACTTTCATATTCACACACAGGGCAGAAAGCTGTTTCTATAGCCTCACAAGCAAACAAAAGTATTAATAAACTTCATCCTGATTGGACCAACTTGACAGATATTTATGTTGGGTTCCTTAGTGTATTTTCTTTTCTTTTCTTTTCTTTTTTTTGAGACAGAGCCTCTAGCTGTCACCCTGGATAGAGTGCCTTGGCATCACAGCTCACAGCAACCTCCAATTCCTGGGCTCAAGCAAGTCTCTTGCCTCTGCCTCCCAAACATCTGGGACTGCAGGCGCCCGCCACAACGCCCGGCCATTTTTTTTTTTTTTTTTTTTTTTTGGTTGCAGCCGTCATTGTTGTTTGGCGGGCCTGGGCTGGATTCAAACCCGCCAGCTCAGACGTGGCTGGCGCCTTAGCCCGCTGAGCCACAGGTGCCGAGCCTCTTTAGTGTATTTTCAACTCAATTTAGATTCAAGACAAAAAGGATGAGCGTAGTGTCTGTCAGACACTCTGTTTTTGTTATCTTATTCTAGTTCCACAGTATCCACTGATTTTATTAATTCCATTTTACAGATGAGAAGACTAAGTCTCAGAATAATGATGTGAGTCCTTGCCCAAAATAATGCAACTACTAAGCTAGTGAGTGACTCAAAACCAAGTATCTAGTGTTAGTAAATCACAGAGCACAATCAGATGAATCTGGTCTTACTGTGTCAGACCAAGTAGATCCCATTACAACGAACTATTTTGAGGACAGATATTGTTGCCATGTATACAGCTTCATTTGCATACTCAATAATCAGCTCTAACATTTCAGTGAGCATTTTCTTCCACTGCAATGTTAATGATTTCATTTTATTCTTCTTGATGCTCCTCGTAACTGGAAAAGCTCTACAGGATATTTTAGTTTTGTCATATCGGGGTCTGACAGCCAAGATATATGGTCTATTATTTCGATTGTGTTCCAGGGCACCTTGTCGCAGCTATTTTGTGAGGTATTCTTAGCTTCATGCATATGGTCCTGTGTCAGCCCATTTGTTATCTGAAGAGCCAAACAGGGAGGTGCATTTTTAGCAACATTATTGTGCTTCTTCCTTTATCTGCAGAGCCCATCTCTCTGCTAATTATAGGATCCATCAGCTGACTGCCATGTGAGCTCAGCTCCTAACATTAGACACATTTTCCTTCCTCATGATCATTTTCAGAGGAGGAGCTATCCTGTCCTGAAGCAGTGCTGGTTTGGCCAAATAACACACCTGAGGTAAAGGATTCTCATACATAATCTTTATGAATCTAATTAGCGTTCGTACAATGAAGCTTTTTTCTTTACATTTTGAGATTAACATATTCAGATCTTGGCTCTGCGCCTGTGGCTCAACGGGCTAGGGCGCCAGCCATGTACACCTGAGCTGGTGGGTTTGAATCCAACCCAGACCCGCCAAACAACAATGACGGCTGCAACCAAAAAAAAAAAAAAAATGGCCGGGCGTTGTGGCCAGCGCCTGTAGTCCCAGCTACTTGGGAGGTGGAGGCAGGAGACTCGCTTGAGCCCAGGAATTGGAGGTTGCTGTGAGTTGTGATGCCATAGCACTCTATCCAGGGTGACAGGTTGGGGCTCTGTCTCAAAAAAAAAAAAAAAAAAAAAAAAATTCAGATCTGAACCATTTGAGAAAACAATGGATTCTAGCACATTTTAATGGTGTCATATGAACCAAGCACATAACTATTTTGTTTAAAATGCCCCGTTCATGTAACCAATATCTAGTGGTGCTGGCTTCTGAGCAAGGATTAAAACATAGAGCAATTTTTCTTTAAATATGATCAGTATACGGGAACCTACTCTAGTTCTTAAAATCATAATTGGTTTTGCTTTCATGTTTGTAAATCAATACACCTAGTTTAGTGACTCCACTAGTGTTGAATAACAATATTTTTTGTAAACGAACACTGGATAAAATGTTATCAGAATTCTACTTTATAATTAAATTTACGAATTAGAAAAATATGTGGACTTACGATTATTATATATCAACTTTTATTTATTTATTTTTATTTCTTTTATTAAATCATAGCTGTGTACATTAATGCAATCATGGTTTACAATGTGCTGGTTTCATATACGATCTGAAGTATTTTTCTTTTTTTTTTATAATAATTTTATTAAATCATAATTGTGTACATTGGTGCAATCATAGGGCAGAATGTGCTTCATATACAATCAGAAACATTTTGATCGTACTGTGAGAGATAGCCTTCATAGGTGAGGGGGAGGATGGGTGGAGGGAGGGCAATTGGTGGGATCACATCTACGGTGCATCTTGGTAGGGTACTGATGAAACTTATTAAATGTAGAGTATCGATCTGAAGTATTTTTCATCAAACTGGTTAACATAGCCTTCATGGCATTTTCTCAGTTATTGTGTTCAGACAGCTATATTTTGCGTTTAGTAAGTTTCACCTGTACCCTTCTAAGATGCACCGTAGGTGTGGTCCCACCACTTGCCCTCCCTCCACCCATCCTCCCCTCCCTCCCTTGCCCCTTTCCCCATATTCTTGTGTATATATCAACTTGTAAATTATGCAAAAAGAAAAATATTTGGAGTATTGGCTAGAACAAATTGAGTTGATATTTTAATATCATCCCCATTTTACCTGTGAATGGTCACTATTTACTGAGTGCCTACTGTGTGCAAGGTCTTATGCCAAGCTATTATCTCTAATTATCACAGCAACCAAAAAGTTAGGAAAAGTTACTACTACCCTATTTGACAAATGAGAAAACTGAGATCGGGAAAGGTTAAACATCTTGTTATGTAATATAACTTTAATCTACAGGTGTCCCAAAAGTCACCTCTAAAGTCACCAAACATAAGGAGAATTGCAATGTTTACAAAGAG
This sequence comes from Perodicticus potto, assembly GCA_963574655.1. NCBI lineage: Eukaryota > Metazoa > Chordata > Mammalia > Primates > Lorisidae > Perodicticus > Perodicticus potto. Next base: position 13,811 of record CAUYRH010150949.1, read on the forward strand.
GTCGCCAACATGTAGAGAATATTTTGTAAATAAAGGTACATTTAGCTACCATTTGCTATTTTCCCCTATGGGTGGTGACTTTAGGGGTGACTTTTTGGACACCCTGTATTGTTCACTAATATCAACTCAACTCACTAGTAGGCTAATTATTAAGCAAACATGTCCCTTAGGACAAAAAACCCCTCACCTTTTCTTTCTTTAAGCTCCTGTTGGGAAAGAATCCTATTTAACCCTCTTATCTAGCAATCACTTACTGGGAGGGCCAACATTATTTGCTAGACTGGTAAACAACTTTTTGCACAAAGTGAGAAAGGCTGGCCTGAACTAGTCCATTCTGAAGGATGTCCATTTGGATGGTCTGCTCTCCTCTCCTTTCAAGGCGGTTTCCAACTTCCTTGAGACTGGGGGACTGTCTCTGCACATTTAGTGACCCTGTGTCTGTTCACACATTCTCCTGGTGTCATTTAAAGGCCACTTTCATTCTAGGATCTACAAAAATCCTGAGTCCCTGTTAGAGAAGATCAAGAAAAAGAAAAAAGAAAAGAAAAATATGATTACAACTCAATGCTGAATTGCTCAGCACCAGCTAACTGAAAAGCACCACTTTAATGCTTTAAGTGGAAATTGAAATAAAGAAATCAACATAGTTCTTGTCACCCATGAATAGTCTAGTTTGTGTATAGGTAGATAGTGCAGCGACTCTAACAGTCAGACAGACCTAAGATGGTCCAGTGGACAGATAAGGAAGGTAGAAATTAATTACGATCAAGAGATCAAAGCGAGCATGATGGAGACGATAGGATTTGAGAAGGCCCATCAGGGGTGGGAAGGATAAAGCAGACAAAAAACAAACTGCAGTGACAAAGAAAAGTAGAAACAGAACCGTGGAGGTCAAAGTCAGAGTGTGATGTAAATAGGAGAAGTTACATCCCAGCTGGAGGGGATAGATAACAACAAGATGGCTCCATTAGGGTCTCTGAGAAGGAGACTCTGGTGTCAAACAAATTATTCTACTCCCCAAGTACATTCAGTGGTTGATGCTCAGACTCCAGTAGCCCAAATAACTCCAAACTTTGAGAATAGAAAAGTCAGGCATTGATTAGAGCTAGGGGAGACCCCAGAGATGACCCAGTCTGACCCCTCCCATCCACGTGGATCCGTGTGCGTCCGTGTGCATGCATGTGTGTGTGCACAGTTGACCTTTGAACAACACAAGTTTGAACTGTGTATGTCCACTTAGTGTGAATTTTCCTAGGCTTCTGCCACCCCTGAGACAGCAAGACTAACCCCTCTTCCTCCCCCTCTGCCTACTCAATGTGAAGACAGTAAGGATAAGAACTTTACGACCATCTACTCCCACTTTATGAATACTTAATATAGTTTTTCTTCCTTATGATTGTAGTAACAGTTTTTCCCCTCTGGCTTACTTTATTAGAAGAATGCAGTGTATGATACGTACAATATATAAAATATGTGTCAATCAATTATTTATGTTATCAATAAGGCTTCCGGTCAACAGTAGGCTGTTAGTAGTTAAATTTGGGGGGTGTTAAAAGTTGTACGCAGATTTTCAACTGTGCAGGGGGTCAGCACCTCTAACCCCTATATCGTTGGAGGGTCAACTTTATATCAAACCCACTGTAGACCTGAGACGTTTAAGTCTGGGAAGGGAACAAAACTCATGCCTCCTTGAATTCTTAGGAATAAATTTTATACAGCTTGGCAGGCTTTGATAATTTTCTAGAAGACTGTGGCTGATGCACGATAGGCAAGGTCCTCTCTGAAATTTGGACACTGCCTCTGTATGAGAATTCTCCTTCACTCTGTGGCTAGGAATGCAGCAGTAGACTCCTTGGAGCCAGACACCATCCAAAGACTGACCGGGAGGCTCTGGCCAATGGAACATTCTGGAAATGTCTGAAGGTATATGCTGGGAATGGCTATTTTCAACATGCACTTTAAGATAAGAAGGTATGAAAGAATGTGCACCTGCATGTGTCACACTGTGACCTGTGTGCCGAGAGTCAGTCCTGTTTAGTTTCTGAAGAGCTGATGACCTGAGAAAAGTGAATGAAAGAATAAAAGAAGAGAGCAGTGCTTGGAAGATGCCTCTCCATCTCCCTAGATCCAGCTTCACCTGGCCGTTGGGGTGGCAGATGTTTTCCTGGGTTATAAGATCTGTTCCTTGATCATTGCACAAACACAGACCTCTTACTGAGGTAAGGACAGAACAGAAAGACAATTATTCTAGGTAGGACAACCATCTGAATGGATGACATATGTATCAGTCATGGGTGGGCCACAATCAGAAGGCATTTGTGATGGTTACTTTTATCACATTTCATTTCGAGTTGACTAGGCCACAGGGTGCCCAAATATTTGGTCCAGCATTACTCTGGGCCAGGTGAAGTAGTGCGTGTGTGCGCGTGTGTGTGTGTGTGTATGTGTGTGTGTGTGTGTGTGTGTGTGTGTGTGTGTGTAGTCCCAGCTTCAGGGAGCTGAGGTAGAGCATCACTTGAGCCCAGGAGGTCAGGGCTTCACCAGTGAATAGCCACTGCACTCCAGCCTGGGCAACACAGTGAGACCCTGTCTCTAAAATAAAACCAAAAAACACTATACAGGGTGTTTCTGCGTCAGTATTTTTTGGATGAGATTAACATTTAAATTGGTAGACTAGATAAAGTGATTGCTCTGTGAAAGATTGATGGGCCTCGGCCAATCCGCTGAAGGCCTAAAGAGAAGATAAAGGCTGACCTCCCTCCAGGAGAGAGAGAATTCCTTCCACCTGACTGCCTTGAAACTGGGATGTCAACTTTTTCCTGTTGTTGGACTGGAACTGAAGCACCAGCTCTTCCTGCGCATTGAGTCTGCTGCCTTCAGACTGAAACTACAACATTGGCTGTCCTGATTTTCAGGCCTTTCGACTCAGACTGGCACCACACCACCAGCTCTCCCAGGTCTCTGGCTCACCAGCTCAACCTGAAGACCCTGAACTTGCCGGCCTCCATAATTGCATGTGCCAATTCCTTAGAATAAATCTCTTTCTTTATATATACACACCCTGTGATTCTGCTTCCCTGGAGAACTCTAATACACTTCTCTAGGCATTCGATGTAGAAAGCGGTTGAATGCAGGGATTAGAAGCTCACTACCCATCCAAGGGACTGAGGGATCATAAATTATGGAAGCCTCCACTGACATTTAGATAATGGAAACACAAAGGAATCACAGGACCCTGTGGTGAGTCACATGATGGGTGTGATTCACGCAAGACGCCCAGCAGAGCTCCACGTCTGTCGTCTGCTGAGCTCCCATCAGGCTGCCAGTGCTGCAGAAGCACAGTGGCCTCTGCTGTCCTCTCTCCTTCCAACAGCACACCAGTGTCTCTCAGGACAGCATCGAAACCAGAATTCTGCCAGGAAGACTTGAGTGAGGAAATGTAGTTTTTAGGCCTCCAACCCCTGTGATAAACGGGAAGGTGTCAGACAATAAAACATGAATCAGAAGGATGAAATTCCATTGACCTGAATAATGACCACCACAACAGAAATGTCTTCCTTCCTCACACACAGCAAAGGCACCCAACCTTTGCTGTGATAGGCCTCTGGCACCACAGGTGATGTGAGCACTCCTGCGTGTTGACTCTGAAGTGTCTATGTGATGCCAGGAGCCCCGTGCTTCGATTCACAGTGGCAAAGCCACTTTATCCAGCAAGTTCTTAAGACATCATCAGCTTCTCTCGTTCTCTGGTCTTCAGACTGGATAAAATGTAGGTCAGTGCCATTTGAACAGATTCAGCTATACTATTTGCCTGACACAAAACACCAAAGTGAAGGTTAGCCAAGTGTAAAAAAAGAAATTGAAAATTTAAGCTGGGCTAGGGAGAAGGTTTTACATTCACTAGAAAATAGAACAAGCGCCTGGTTCTTGTCATGAGTTAATAGTGCACTTCCACAGAAGCAAACTGCACAACAACCAAGAGAACTTTCTAGCATTCTGTCTAGTGGCCAGTGAATGGGAACACCAAGTACATGCATACAAATGGTATTCACCACAGTGAATAAACTCAGCTCACGACTAAACTATGGATTTATAAAGCTCCGTGTTTTTTCGCTAAGTAACATGCAGGTATTTTAGTGAGGGTGTAATGTCAACAAAAAAACACTTTGCAAAAGCTGTAAGTGTGGAAGACTCCACAATGTGCAGGTAACACATGCAGTTCAGAAGCCAAAGTGCGTCTGGTGGTCCGGTTAGCCTCCTGTGACCAGCTTGATCATCGTGAGGCCTGTCCTTCCCTGCACACTAACCACAAAGGTTAATGATAAGCAGAGTTGTATGGCATTCAAACAAATGGCATGCTGAATACTGTCACATTGTGCACATTAGGTGAGATCCCGCCAATCACCGTCCCCCCTGCCCCCTGCGCTCTCCCACCCTTCCCTCCCTACTATGCTTGTGTTCTTTCTTTCATGTGGGCATGTAGTTATTTATATATTGGCTCTCTATTAGTATTGAGTACATTGGACACTTTCTTCCCATTCTTGAGATAACTTTACTAAGAAGAATGTGTTTCAGCTCCATCCAGGTAAACACAAAAGATGTAAAGTCCCCATCTTTTCTTAAGGCTGAATAGTACTGCATGGTATACATATACCACAGTTTGTTAATCAAGCTTTTTATTTCATGTAACAGAATGGCTCCAACCCTGAATTAACCTGATGATGTAGGTTAAAATGCATTTACAGTGATATAGATAGGAAAAGCTTTGGAGGGCTGGAGAAAATCCTACTATGTTTAAAATAAGGAAGAAAGAAGAACCCATAAAATGCTCATTCCATAAAAGTATCCCAGTTGTATACAGATAGGTCAACTGGGGCACAGAGAGTAACAAGAGTTACCCAAGGACTAAGAGACCCAAGGGCGGCTCCTGTGGCTCAGTGAGTAGGGCGCCAGCCCCATATACTGAGGGTGGCGAATTCAAACCCGATCCCAGCCAAATTGCAAGAAAAAAATAGTCGGATGTTGCGGCGGGTGCCTGGATTCCCAGCTGCTCGGGATGCTGAGGCAAGAGAATTGCCTAAGCTCAGGGTTGGAGGTTGCTGTGAGCTGTGTGATGCCACAGCACTCTACCAAGGGTGAGAAAGTGAGACTCTGTCTCTACGGAAAAAAAAAAAAAGAGAAAGAGACTCAAATTTGGATCTATGTGTGCCTGACTCAAACCCACAGTACCAGATCAGTCTGACTTCCAGCATTATTAATAGAAAGGGCATTATTAGCAAAAGGAGACTGTTATTAGCAATGAGAAAGCACCATATGCAAAATTATAGATCAACATTTTGATTATTCTTGTGGGGAGATAAGTATTTAAGTAAGACGATGTACCTTGTTAAAGTTGCTAGTAAACATGCTGACTCCACTTGAGAGAAACTATTGCAAATGTCAAGATCGGTAAAATTTAAATACATGTAAAAAATTCAAATGCAGGATCATTTCCTAACAGACATGAAGGAAGGCAAGATTTGGGAGCCAAACATATAGCCAACTGAGACGATGCCTGGCCTGTCTCCTTCACTGTACTCTACATTCCTCACTGTGAAGGACCCTGATTTCTTTTTGAATTGAACATTGGGAGATGGGATTCCACATGAACATCTCTGCTAATTGGTCTTTCTTGTTTTAAATGCAGTGGTTGTAAATGCAAATGCTCCAGCGGGCAAGCCGGCAATGAAATGAGCAATGAGGCGGGATGTAAAATGCTGCAAACCTGTGGGGCATATTGCAAGGGTATGTGTCGGATCTGTTAAGTATAGAGTATAAATGTCTTAACACAGTAAGTAAGTGAATGAGGTGAGGGATACATTAACCAGTATGATGCAAGTATTCCACATTGTATATGAAATCAGCACATTGTACCCATAAATGCATTAATGTATACATGATCTACCTCTTTATGATTTAATAAAAAAAATAAAAAATAAAATGCTACAGAGTGGCGAGAACTGTGGAAAAACCACCAGGAATGCCTTCTCCCTTGGGAGCAGCGAAGCTTGGGCTCAGTTCACTGAATGTTAGCCCAGTGACGTCAGGTCTTCTGCTTTTTAAGAAAAGATGGAGGTCTATACTCTATAGTATTTTATACGAAATCATTTAATTCTTATTTTTTCATTTCTTTATTTCTCAAACTGACAAAAATTGCATATATTTATGGCATCCAGCAGGATGTCTTAAAGTAAATATTTGCTGTGGAATGTCTAATCAAGCTAGTGAACAAATGCAATGCCTCATATACTTTTGGGGTGTGGTAAGAACACTTAAAATCTTAAAATCCACTTTCAAGTACATGACACATTGTTATTACCTATAGTCACCATGATCTACACTGCCTAGAGATCTCTTGAACTTATTTTTCCTATGTAACTGAAATTTTGTATTTTTTAATTGTCGTTTCTCTATTTCTCTATTCTCCTGTACCCCCGGGGCATGGTAACCACTATCCTTTCTGCTTCTAGGAGTTTGAGTTGTTCAGATTCTGCCTCTAAGTGGGAGCGCGGGGCACTTGCCTTCCTGTGTCCCGCTTATTTCACTGCTGAGAGGGAATGTCCTCTAGGTTATGTACGCTGTCCCAGATGATTGGATCACCTTCCTTTTAAAGGCTGAATAGTATTCCTTTGCGTATATACGCAGCATCTTTTTATTCATTCGTACATTTATAAAGACTTAGGTTGATTCCATATCTTGACTATTGTGAATAATGCTGCAGTAGGTATGGGAGTACAGATTTCTCTTTGACGTACTGATTTCATTTCCTTTGGCTCTCTACCCAGTAGTGGGATTGCTAGATCATAATTTTAATTGTTTTGAAGAACTTCTATGCTATTTTTCATAATGACTGTATTAATTTGCATTCCACCAATGAAATCATCTGATTTTTAAAAGTTGGTAGTTAGTTCCATGTTTAAGATAATGGTGTGGCCCAGACTCTGAAGCCTGTGCTATAGATGTGGGTTCCTGTGTATGGACAGCTCTGATGTGAGTCTGCAGACTATTCTGCAGACATTCCAATGGATAAACCACAGCCACAGTGTAGACTGCAGCTCCTTCTAGTTCTAGGCAGGCATGATGTCCAGGACCTTTGCATAGAGTGGGCGCTGGAGTCCCATATGCTGAAACCAGTTGGAAGATTGGTCAACTGCCCATTGTAGACAATAGTCAGAGTTATAGATGATTTAATTTGAGGAACTTTTATTAACCTGTCTCTTTTTTTTTCCAGATAGAGTCTCATTTTGTCATCCTGGGCAGAGTTCCATGGCCTCACAGCTCACAGCAACCTCAACTTTTGGGCTCAAGCAATCCTCTTGCCTCAGCCTCCTGAGTAGCTGGGACTACAGGCACCCACCACAATTCCCGGCTATCTTTTTTTAGAGAAGGGGTCTCACTCTTGCTCAGGTTGGTCTCAAACTCCAGAGCTCAAGAAATCTACCCACCTCTCCCTCCCAGACTGCTAGGATCACAGGTGCAAGCCACAGCGCCCGGCCTTATTAACCTGCCTCCTAACAGTGGAAAACACCCAGAGCCGTGGGTTTCTGCACGTGTCCAGCCACTCCACACTGCACCCTTCCCACCACCCCAAGGTGACTTAGAGATCACTCAGCCGGAAACCCACAAGATTAAAAAAATACACTTGAGATACCCAATGGCCCACAGCCACTTTTCAGTGGCTGTGATCTTTCGGTATAATCACTCACAATGATCTCTTTTGTGTAAGCATCTTTTTATTTTTGTTAAATTTCAGATTAATCTGAGGGTATGAACGATTAGGTTACAATGTCTGTGTTTGTTAGGTGAGGCTCCTGTGGTAGCTGTATCCCACACCCGGGAGGTGTGCCCTTCACCCTTCCATTGTGCCCATGAGGTGGGAGCTGTGTAAGCATCTTAAGAACCTGCTTCTCTCACTAGCCACGCTTAACCAGTTAGAACAGTTTTAATAGAACAATAAATCTTTTCAATTACAAAAGCAATACATGTCTATGAAAAATTCAAATTCCAAGTATGTAAAATAAAAATTGAAAGTCCCCCTGGGTCCCTATTCTAAGCCTCTCCCTCCAGGTAGCTGTTTGCAAATGGGCGTTTCCCCCCCCCCAGTGTATTTTTCTACTCTTTTGCATACAGACACATGCACATGTATACACACACATATATTTTAATATTGAGACACAAATAACAACATGCAATGCATATGTCACATTATTCTGAGACTTGCTTTGTTTATTAGCCAATGTGTGTTGGAGGTAGTATCTGTGAAGTTTTCCAACCAACTTCTTTACCTTTTATATTATTCACGTAGTTGAGTACCCAAAGTACTTCACCACTTAGGTTTGAAAGAGTATTCAAAGGTACATGAGACATTAAAATCTTTGATAACTAAGTAGGCCAGCTCTGCCTAGATTTATGCAGTAAATGTTGTCTTAGAAAGTTCTGTTAACTGAATTTCTAAAATGAGTGCTAATAGAAGTGTCCAGGAAGCTGACCATTGGAAAGGATTCAACAGTGAGTGGTTTGTTTGAAAGAAATCGGTTCCTCCTTTTTCGGCTCCTTATCTTATAGAAAAGTCAATGTCCCCACCTATCACCTTTTCGATTTCCTTGTTACCTAATTTATTCTGCTGCCTCCTTGCCTATGCTGTCTGTTCTTATTCCTGAATACTCCCAGCACACTGATGCCACAGGGCCTTTGCATGTACCATTCTCGCTGCCTGAAAAACCCTTTCCTGAAATATCCGAGTGCCTTACTTCTTCACCTACTACAGATCAGTCCTCAATGTCACTTCATCTGTGATGGCTTTCCCAAGAGCCCTGAGAGAAACTTCATTCTCTCATAATTCCAGAGACTAGAAGTCCAAAATCAAGGTGCTGGCAGGGCTATACTCCCTGAGACTCAGGTAGAATTTTCCTTGTCTCTTTTTGGTAGAGGTTAGCAATCTTTAGCTTGCAGCTGTATCAGCACAATTCCTGTTTCTGACTTTCATGTGGAGTTCTCCCCTGTGTCTCTGTCTTCATTTGCATTGAAATTTCCATCTTTTAAGAACACTGGTCATATTCTATTAGAGCCCATCCTAGTCCAGTATGACCTCATCTTTAAAACAAAATTTTTATTGCAGCAAGAACATTTAACATGAGATCTACCCTCTTAACAAATGTTTAAGTATATAATTATTGTTAACCATAGGTATTATGTTGTTTAGCGTATCTCCAGAGCTTGCTTGTTTTTCTTAACTGAAATTTTATTCTCACTAATAAGTAACTTTCTACTTCTCCCTCGTCATATCTCCTGGCAAACACCATTTCAATTTTTTTTTTTTTTTTTGAGACAGAGTCCTACTTTGTCACCCTCAGTAGAGTGCTGTGGCATCATAGCTCACAGCACCCTCAAACTCTTGGGCTCAAAGCGATTCTCTTGCCTCAGCCTGCCTGGTAGCCGGGACTACAGGCGCCCGCCACAAAGCTGGCAACTTTTAGAGACGAGGTCTTGCTCTAGCTTAGGTTTGTTTCAAACTCCTGAGCTCAGGCCTTGGCCTCTCAGAGTGCTAGGATTACAGGCCTGAGCCACAGTGCCTGGCTCATTTCGATCTTTGATTCTATAAATTTGACCATGTTAGATGCCTCATCTAAGTGGAAATATGCACATTTTGTCTTTCCATGACTGGCTTATTTCACCCAGCATAGTGTCCTCAAAGTTCATCCATGCTGTCACATGTTACAGAACATCATTCTTTTTCTAAGGCTAAATAATAGTCCGACTGTATGAATATACCATCTTTTTTGTATGAAACATTCACCTGTCAATGCACATTTAGGTCATTTCAACATTTCACCCTTTGTGAATAGTGCTGTGATGAATGTGGGAGTGCTATTGTTCCTTTCGAGAGACTGATTTCAATTCTTTTGGATAAATATTCTGTAATGGGATTGCCAGATCATATGTAGTTTTATTTTTAGTTTTGGGGGAACCTCCATACTGTTTTTCACAGCAGCTGCTCCATTTTGCATTCACACCAACCATATAGAAAGGTCCTAATTCCTCTACATCCTCCTCAACATTTGTTATCTTTTATTTTTTTGATAATAGCCATTCTGACAGGCATGAGATGATGTATCACTGAGGTTTTCATTTGTATTTCCCCAAAGACTAGTGACATTGAGCATTTTAAACAGACTTCTCGGGCATTTTTATGTCCTCTTTGGACAAATGTCTATCTAAGTCAATAGCCCATTTTTTAATCAGGTTTTTATTTTTCATTTTATCGTTATTATTATTTTTTGAGACAGATTCTCACTACATCTTCCTCTGTAGAGTGCTGTGGCATCACAGGTCATAGCAACCTCAAACTCTTGGGCTTAAGCGATTCTCTTGCCTCAGTCTCCTGAGTAGTTGGGACTACAGGCGCCTGCCGCAACACGTGGCTTTTTTTTTTTTTTTTAATGGTAGTTGTCATTGTTGTTTGGAAGGCCCTTACTGGGTTAGAACCTACCAGCTCCTGTGTATGTGGCTGGCGCCCTAGCCCCTGAGCTATAGGCACTGAGCCAGGTTTTTGTTTTTTTAGTTGTAGGAATTTTTATGTATTTTGAGATAAGGGAAATTAACCCCTTATCAGATAGATGGTTTGCAAATAGTTTCTCCCATTCCATAAGCTGCCTTCTCACTGTTGATTGTTTTCCTTTTCCGTGTAGAAGCTTTGGGTTTGATGTTGTCCTACTTGTTTACTTTTATGTTTGTTGTCTGTATAACTGCTTTCTTTAAAAGCAAGGTTTTAAGCTGAAATTTCTCCTAGTCTGAAAGGTCTTTATTTTTTAAGAAGAGCATCTGTATTTGGTGGTTTATTGAAAATGTCCAAATAGAAAAAAGAAATGTTTTTCATTACAGAAAACAAAGGGGTTTACCCCTAACAACATGGAATGAATGCCATGCTTTACACTCCAAAACCCCAGTAAACCGCATAGTCCCTGCAGCCAAGGCTTTCAGCAATTTTTCCACATGATAAGTTTCTCATCTGATAATGCTATTAGTGCTTAGGTACTTTATACAACATAGATGTGAAGATATAGATTAGCATTTATAGGTTTAAAAACATCCTGCCTGTTACTGATTTCTTATATAGGAGTTTGCAAATTTTAAAAGGGCTTAGCACCAAAAGATTGCTTGGCTGTCAAAATGCATTGCCTGTATAAAGAGGCTAGAGTTCCAGCAAAGCCCAGGAAGTAGTCTGACTCATCAGGAGGTAAAGTAGTATCAAAAGACCCCCTGAGTCCCAGAATCTCCTAGGAACCCTGGACTATGCAGCCCTCTACGACACCACAGGACTGAAGAGAGGAGAAACTGGTAGTTTCCATGGCAGCAAAAAGCCATCTCAGTACGAAGCGGGTGGAAGGGCCTTGGTGACCCAGTGACTATGATGTAAAGGTGGGAAGCCACTCAGGTTTGAGTGTTAGAGCCTCTCTTTCCACGCTGTGCTAGTTTCTGGTGTCTATGTCTGAGTCAGGCCTCTCTAAGCGATAAAAACGGGAATTTTTTTTTTTTTTGAGACAGTCTCACTATGTTGCCGTGGGTAGAGTGCCGTGGTGTCACAGCTCACAGCAAGCTCCAACTCTTGGCTTAAGCGATTCTCTTGCCTCAGCCTCCAAGGGGCTGGGACTACAGGTCCCCACCACAATGCCCAGCTATTTTTTGGTTATAGTTGTCATTGTTGTTTGGAAGGCCTGGACTGAATTTGAACCTGCCAGCTCCGGTGTATGTGGCTGGCGCCCTAGCTGCTGAGTTACAGGCACTGAGTCCAGATATATTAACAAGAATTCAGAGGTAGATTTTACTCCCATGGTGTGCCCGATGAAAAGTCCATCCCAGCACTTCGGGAAACCTAGGTGAGAGCTGAAGCCAGAAAAGTGTGGCCTGCAGGATGGAGCCTGAGAAGCAAAGCTGGAGCAGAACAGCTGACCTTGTCTGCTTAGCTTTCCTCCGGCCCCTGCTGAGGGATACTCTAGTTAAGCTTTCACCACGATTGGGAGGGTGTTCATCCCGGGAGACTTTGAGGAAATAGTCAGTCACAACATAGACAACAGGTGTGGTGACATGGGTTATGTGGATCATACCATGTTTTCTTTGAGGACTTTCTTCCATATGTTGTTGAAATGAAAATGACCTTGAAGTTGTGTAAGCATCTGGCATGGTGAGAGGGAAGACTACCTTGATGTTGTCTTCTGTCAGATCCAGTTACAATTTTCTAGGTTTGTTTCCTGGCCTTTCCATTCTAAAATTTATGAGAATTGGGTGGGCGGTGCCTGTGGTTCAGTGGGTAGAGCGCCAGCCCCATATACCGAGGAGGGCGGCTTTGAACCCAGCCCCGGCCAAACTGCAAAACAAAAAAATTTCCAGGTGCCTGTAGTCCCAGCTCCTCTGGGAGGCTGAGGCAACAGAATCACCTAAGCCCAGGAGTTGGAGGTTGCTGTGTGAGCTGTGCCGCTACAGCACTCTATTGAGGGTGATAAAGTGAGACTCTTGTCTCTACAAAAAAAAAAAAGAAGAATTCAGAGGGAATCCAAAAGCAGCCAGAACCTCCTGGGGGAGGCTGGAAGCATGTCCCAGAGAGCTGGCAGGGGTCGGCGCTCACCCTGTCTGACTTTGCAGGGTGTCTGCTTGATTTCCACCTCGTTAGCACATGACAAAGTTTCCTGCCCCACAGTGCAATCTCCAGTTTTGGAATTTTCTTCTCCTTAATTCACCAGATACTGACTAGTATCTCTGAATTTGAATTCCCAAGGAGGAAACATCTCCAGAGCCCAAATCTGGTCGGGTGTCTGGGCCCTGTGAGCTCCTGCGAGGCAGCTGGGTTATCTGGCTCAAACGTGGCAGCCAACCTCTCCTCCAGTCTCTTCCCTTCCCCTGGGTCGGTGATGGAGGAGGGCTGGGGAAGAGGAAGGGAGTGCTCTCACGGATGCATTTTTGAGATGATGGAACCCTCAAAACATATCCAATACATTTCGTAACTTGGGGAGAAATCAGCTCACATCTCTGAGCCTCAGTTTTCTCCTCCATAAAATGAAGATAAAACTACTTGCCTCCCTGGGCTGCTGTATAATTTAAATGTAATAATATCAAAATGAGTTGTAAACTTTGAGTGCTAAAAGATGTGAGCTCTTCATCTAGAACAACATGTACTGCATCAGCATCCGGTGAGAACTTACAACACCCTGACAATACTTTTCAGTACAAAAGTAAAAAAGATAAATCTCAGGAATAAAATGTAGTTTATTAACTAAGAGCACAGGCTTTGGAGTCAAACAGTTGGGGTTCAATTGGTCTATCACTTACTAGTTGTGTAGCTTTGGGCATGTTCTTATCTCTAAGCCTCAGTTTCCTCATCTGTAAACTGGGACTATGACTCCTCATTACAGCCTACGCAGCCCACCTAGATCAGGCCTCTGCACACCTCTCCCCGGTCAGACTCTCCAGCCAGGCTGCCTGGGGTTGCTCTGACGTGCTGAGTCTGTGTCTCCCTCAAGGTCTCAACCGCTGTGGTGTCGTCTGTCTGGAATGCTTTCTCCTGCTGTTGACGTGGTGGCCCTTTCTTTCAGGTCTGTGTATAAACATCACCTCCTCACGGGTGACCATTTCACCTAAAAATGTGTTTCCTCCACCCACCCACCCTGCTTCTCTCCATTGCACTTGTTACTCCCTAAAGGTACATGCTTATTCCAATTCCCATTAGCTGCCTACCCTACTAAGATATAAATTGCACGATCCAATTTTTAGGGCTCTGTCGCTCTAACTGACGTACTTCCAGGTCTGGAACGCTGCCTAGTATATATGGTCAAATGCGTGATGATGCCTATCTCTCATGGCTGCTGGAAAAATAAAATGAGATTGTGTAAGTTATGGTGTGAAGGTGCTGAGCACATACCTGGCACAAAGTAAGTGCCTGTACTGGTTGAACAGAATCCCCCCAAATTCATGTCTACTCAGAATCTGTGATCGTAACTCTATTTGGAAGCAGAGTTTTTGCAGATGTGATCACATTACGATGAGGTCATATTGGATCAGAGTTACCCGAATCCAATGGCTACTATTTTGATAAGCAGAGGGAAAGTTGAACACAGAGTACGACACAGGGATAATGTCCCAGAACAAGAGGGGAAGAAGGTTCAGGAATGATACCACCACAAGCCATGGAGTGGCAGACACCAGACTCTAGGAGAGGTGTGCAATCACTTCGTGGACAAGTTGATTTTGGACTTCTGGCCTCCAGAAGTGACAGTTAATAAGCTTGACAAATTTCTGTTTTTTGATACTACTGAGTTTATGGTAATTTGTAACAGTGGTCTTAGGAAACTAATTAATTATTAAACTTAATACTTGATCAATTTTTATCAATATCATGAAAATTATGCACAGACTTTTTTTTTTAGCTCATCAGCTTTTGTTAGTGTTTATGCATTTAATGTGTAGCCCAAGACAATTCCTCTTCCAGTGTGGCACAGAGAAGCCAAAAGGTTGGACAGCCTCCCAGACCCAGACCCACTCACTTAGCTCTGGGTTGGAGCAGGTTTTCCAGACCAATTTTGTTCCCCTTCCCAATCCCCAATGTAGTCTTGTGGCTCTCAAAGATACTCTAGTACCAGCACCAACTCTGTACTGTGGCAAACACTGGACTGGGGTGTCCTGACATTGTAGGGTAAACATGGCATTCAAGTTGGGAGACCAGAGATCTAACATTTTCCCTGCAATTGATGGGGCTAGGCAGGTGTTGACATTTCTAACTCCATGGAATAAAGATGGTTTGCCTCACTCACAATGAAAGATCTGTGAAATTAAAACCACCATGAGATACCATGCTAGCGATATCAGATTGACAAAGATCAAAAAGTCTGATAATATCGCACAGTCAAGGGTAGAGAAGAAAAAGCTATTTCATTGACTGAAGTGGAAGTTCGTACATCATTCCCTAGAGGTCTATTTAGCAATACCTAACAAGGGCACAGAACTTTTGACCCATCGAAAGTTCTTACTATTATGCAGAAGTACAGGTGGGAACAAAAGTTATTTATTACCTCGCTATTTGTAGTATCATTGTTTAGAAACAACTTGAATGAGAACTGTAAAAATAAAGTTACAGCGTATAGAATACTGTGTTGCAGTAGAACAGAATGAAAGAGGTCTTTTCATACTGATTCGGAATGATTTCTAAGTATATTGTAAATGAGAAAAGCAAGACAGAGAACATTATGTAAGGATGCTATCATTGGTGCTTAAAAAAAGAGAAAAATTAGTAGATTCATATTTGCTTATACATGCAATGAGTGAAATTTCTTCCACTTGAAGAAGTCCTTTTAAATCTGAATTATTGAAATGGGTTTGCAATGAATCTCCAGATCTCCAGTATTTCCCTTCTTCCAGACATCATTCATCCAGTAGCAAACTTCCCAATTAATTTTATGGAAACACTGCTTTTTTAATGTTCTTCATTTTCTTTTCAAAGACTTCTCACTGCCTCAAACATAAACTATAAATGTTATAACCTGGTGACCAGGACTTCTTGCTGAGAAGACATGATTTATCTTTCCTAAATTATCTCCCATTACTCAATCTTATAAACTTTCCACCCAACCAAGAACATTTGCTGACTGACCCCAAACACACCAAACGTTCCTATTTTATTAAGGAGTTTGACAAGAGTATTACATTTTGACAAATAACTCTTCTACATCTATCCCCCAAATCATGTGTTCATTTCCTAAGGCTTTTGTGACAAAGTACCACAAATGAGGTGGCATTAAACAATATAAATTTGTTGTTCCATAGTTCTAGAAGCTAGAAGCTATGCTCCCTCTAAAATGTGCAGGGGAATTCTCCCAAGTCGCTTTCTGGCTTCTGTGGTTTCCCAGCAGTCTTTGACATTCCTTGGCTTGTAGCCCCAGAACTCTAATCTCTGCCTTTATCATCACGGGATGTTCCCGTGAGTTTCTCTATCTTCACAGGTGCACACAAGCACGTAGCGAATAATGGATTAGAGGCCCCCTCTAATACGGGGTTGAGTATCCCTTATCCAAAATGCTTGGGGCCAGAAGTGTTTCAGGTTTTCATTTTTTTGTGGATTGTGGAATATTTGTATCATATCGGTTTAGCATATGTCTTCTGAAAATCTGAAATCTGCAGTGTTCCAATGAGCACTTTCTTTGAGTTGTTCTGTCATCGTTCAAAAAGTGCCAAATTTTGGAGGACTTCAAATTTTTGATTTTCAGATTAGGGATAGTTACGTGTAGAGTATGGCTTCATCCTAATTACATCTGCAGTAGTTCTATTCCCAAATAAGATGACATTTTGAGATATTGGGAGTCAAGGTTATCTTTTTTTCTGGGGATAAGGGGACAATTCAATCCCTACCATATCATATGATTTTTCTTAGTTAATATGATGGATAATATTGATGGATTTTCTAATTTTTAACCTCCTGGCATCATGAAGTTTTTGTTTTATAAATGAGTTGTTGGAGTCTAACTGCTGGTATTTTAAGATTTTGAATCATATTCATAAGCACAAGTATTCTGCTGTTTCCTTTTGGTACTATTTCAAGTTTTAAGATCAATAAAATTGCTTTATAAAAAGAATTTTGAGAACTTCTCTTTCTTTTCTTCTTTTTTTTTTTTGAGACTGACTCTCACTGTCACCCTGGGTAGAGTGCCATGTCATAAATCATAGCAACCTCAAACTCCTGGGCTCAAGAGATACTCTTGCCTCAGCCTCCGAAGTAGCTGGGACTATGGGTGATCTACCTGCCTTGGCCTCCCAGAGTGCTATGATTACAGCTTGAGCCAATGTGCCCAGCCAAGAAAACTTTCTTTATGATCTAGAATAGGTTAAGTAGCACTGAGATTATCAAATCTTTCTTGTTTGAGGCAAGAGTCTCTCTCTGTTGCCTGGGTTGGAGTCCACTGGCATCATAGCTCATTGCAACCTCAAACCGCTGGCTCCCAACATCCCTCCTCTTAACATTCACATTCAGAGGGAGTGATTAAGATTAATCATTCCCTCTGTCCTCAAGTGTAGGTTGCACATAGAGACTTAATTCTATGAAGTAGAATATGATAAATGTATTGGGATGTTTTTTCCAAGATTAGGTTATATTATGAAAGACTTCTACTTTGTCTTTTTCACATTCTGTCTGTATCTCTGGATTTTCTCATTTGCTTGTTTTGATGAAGAAAAGGGGCACATAATGATCTGTCCTATGGGGAAGAAGGGAAAGCAGCCTCTGAAAAATAGCCCACGGGAACTGAAATCTACCAAGCACTACCTGAGTGACTGTAGATGCTAATCCACTTACAGTTGAGCCTTAAGACAACAACAACCTACACGAACACCTTGACTGCACCTCGTGAAAACCCCAGGGCCAGGTGCTATAAGATACACCTGCATTCCTGACCCACTAAAACGTTAAAGATAATTGTTGTTTTAAACTACTATTTGTGGGGAAAATTGTTATGCAGAAGTAGATCATCAACACGAGGCCCAAAGTCTGTATAACTGTCCAGGAAACATCACTCAGTTGAAAACTGAATAGTTGAGTTGTAATTTGGAAGTAACCTGCTCTGTAGAGAAACAACTCTAAATCAGAATTTAAAATGCAATAAATACCAAATTTTTTCATTTAAAAGTGAAGGTATTTTAATGTCATTTTCCTTTAATTCTTTCATTTTAATTCATTAAAGGCATACCAGTCGTCCTTTGAAATGATTTATTTTTAATGACTTCTTTAAAAAAATTATATCCGCACATGAGTATTTAGAACATGCCAAATTAATGACAAATTGCCTATGTATGAAAGTCACAGATCATGGTTGAATTATAACACGGATTTTTATTGTACAACATTTTAAATAATATTAGTTTGTTTCCATACCCTGGTGGAGACTGCTGGGTGTCCACCAAAAAAATTCTGTCCCCGGGCCTCTGCTCTGTCACCCAGGCTGGAGTGCGGTGGCACTATCATAACTCACTGCAACCTTGAACTCCTAAACTCAAGTGATCCATCTGCCCTCAGCCTCCCAAGTTGCTGGGACTACAGACATGAGCCACCACACTTGGCTGCCCTCCTCTTCTTTCACAATATATAGTTTAAGCTGGACATGAGGCTGCCCTGCTAGAGATGACATTTCAATTCTTTGAGGCCATGAGGGAGTGTCAGTGAAAGGGACGTGTGAACTTTTGCCTCACTTGCTTAATAAGAAATTGCTGCTCAGGACACTTGTTCTCTTCTCCTTTTTAGGAACTTGACATCAGATGTACCTATAACTCAGCTTCGATCAGGCAAAAGAGGACGATAAACTAGGGTTCAGTTCCAGGGCATGGTGGAACAGTGAGAGAAAATGAATCTAAGTCACCAAGGCCTGTCGTGGAGCACAGCTTCCTACCAACCTCAACTGCTTGCCTTGGAACTGATCTGTGAAAGGGAAGTAAATGTCTATACTCTTCAAGCCACTGAATTTTGAGGTTTCTTTGTTACAGTGGCTTAACATTTACCCTAACTAATACATCCATCATTGATTCTTTTAAAGTGCTGTGCATTATCATTTTGTAATTGTTACATATACACAATTGAGCCAAATACCAATAACTTAATTTCTGTCCTTGACCAAAAGCAGTAAAATTATTCTCCCAGGTATGGCTATTTACCAAGGAACCACAGGTTATTTCTCTGGCATCAACTTAATTTGTTTTTGTTTTTGTTTTCGTGTTTGTTTCTTGCATGACTTCAGGATTGTTTAACATCTCTGCACAGCTAGAGCAGTCTTATAGCCCTATCACGTCTCCTAATGATACTTTTGTGTGTGTGTGTGTGGTTTTTGGCCCCACCTGCGGCATATGGGGCCGGCGCCCTACTCCTTTGAGCCACAGGTGCCGCCCAGATACTGATTTTTGATAGATGAGTTTCTGCTTTCATTTTCTTTGCTGCCCTCCTGCTGAGAGCTCCAAAGCTGGAACAGGTACAGGTGAAATTTATGTTCAGAACATCAGCCTGTGCTTGAGAAGAAAGGCCCTGGGAAGTGTACCTACCAAAAGGTGTTCAGAACCAAACTCTCCCGCCGGTCCTTCCCCAAAGTGAACACATTGTTACGGCTATCTCACCAGTTACCTTACAGAGCTCATCTCAAGTCTATTTAGAATAGCCTTACAAGATAGTTAAGAAGTGAGGATTATTGTCTAATTACAGGAGTAAACGGAGGCACATAGTGACTTACTCCAGGAGAGTCACTGAAAACTACAATGAGGGCCTGAACCTCCAGAGAGATAAAATGCTCTGAAGGAAAATACAATTCTTTGGCATTACACTTAGGCTATGTGTCCCACATTTTGCTTTGCTTCCCCCCCCGCCTTTTTCTTAATTGGGAGAAAGAAAAATTGAAGCATTCCATGTAGGATGTCATGACACAAATGCCTTCATTGAGAGAACCCATTTCCTTAACATACAAGCAGAACAGGTTTTGAAGTACTATATTTCCAGCTTTTAAAACTAAACCACAGTTTTGTTCCACTGTCTGTAAATGACAGCAAACAGGATGGGGGACCGAGGGTTCTGCCTCCTGATCCAAACAGCTCTGTGTGCGACACAGCTGGGGTGTGACAGCATCTCTGTGCTTCTTCTGTAAGAGGAAAATGTCATCTGCCAAGAGTTTGGGCGCTGTCTCTCCGTCCCCTTGACCCTGCTGTCCAGACAGGACTGAGAAGCAAGGAAAGCAGAGACTAGAGGATAAGGGAGAGAAACTCATCGCAGAAAGTCACATCCCAAAGACTTCCAGGCCTAAAAGGACCACTGGATAGATGCGAGTTAGTGGCAGGTGTTCACGCAGCAGCATCATCGTTTACACAACCACTTAGCAGGCTTTGCATGGGCAGTCAGGAAATTCACAACCTTCTGCAGCAAACTGGAGACGGAACGACTGAATTGCACTTTTGTCGCAGGCTGGTCACCTGGGCCTAATTTGACTGTTCCCTCTCTCTCCCTGCGAAGAGGTGCAGAGCCCCAGGAGGTAAACCTATCTTGGGGGTCATTTTCTTTGCTGCTCTCCTGCTGAGAGCTCGGACGCTGAAACAGGTGCAGGGATGCGCCTTTCCCAGTCCTTCCGCGCCTTGTTTTCTCTGGGCCTAAAGTCTTCACCGGGTCTGGGCTAATCTTCCCAGCGTCATTTTTTTAAATAGTAGAAAGAAGCGGTAAGCGTCTTCTTTCTCAATGGGGAAAACCGAGAAACGAGAGCTTTCCCTCCCACCTACCTAAGTGTTCCCCAGTTGCCAAATCACAAGACAGCGACAGGCGATGACTCAAGCCCCACTTTGAATCTCCTCGGTTCTTGAGCAAGGTCAAGGGTGCTCGGGGCTCTGGGGAGACGTTGCATCACAGAGTGTGGAAAGGGACTTGGGAATTTTCCCGGGGGGGCTCGCTATATACTTCCTGGGAGCTAGTCTAGCAGGAAGCGAGCAAAGGCGGGAGTAGTCGGCAGGGTGTGGACATCCGACCTCACCTCAGGCTCAGGCGTTGAAAGGAAGCTCGCTACAGGATCGGCCGGAGCAGGTGCACGCAGGCTCGGCCGCTCCCCATCAGTGTCACGTCTGCGCCCGCCGTGGGTGGGCAGCGGGCACGCGAAGAGAGGCGCCGTTTACACACCTGTGCTCCTCGCTCCAGTCGCCGCGGGCGGGACACAGTGGCCGCCCGAGCCCTCCGGGACAGAAGGGAAGGGGGAAGTGCCTTGCGCAAGGCGGAGGCGGGCACGGGACGCCCGCGCGGGGCGGGCGCTAGGACCGGGCGGCGCACCTGTTGGCCCGGCCCGGGGCCCCGCCCGGACTGCGGGCTCGGCGTGTGCCCGGAGGGAGCGGCGGCGCGAGCCGAGGGCATCCGGAGGCCCGGGGTGGCGGCTGCGGCTGCGGAGCGCGGGCCGGGACGCACCATGGCCGGGCTGCTTCGGAGCCTGCAGGATTCCCAGCTGGTCGCCCGCTTCCAGCGCCGCTGCGGGCTCTTCCCGGCGCCGGAGGAAGGCTCGGGGGAGAACGGCGCGGACCCCGCGGAGGGCGCGGCGCAGGTGCCCGGGGTCGGGCATCTCCCGGCGGCCAACGGCAAGCGCGGCGGGGGCCCGGCCAACGGGCTGCTGCGGAGACCCGCGGTCCCGCAGGTAACCGCGGGCAGGTGTCCCCGGGGGGACCAGGGCAGGGGCTCCTCAGCCTGCGGAAGTGCGGCGCCGCGCACCTCCGCGATCAGCCAGCTCCCAGGGCGCCGGCTGCAGCCGCTGCGTGGGTTGGGGGACCCCGGGGGGTTGCAGTGAGCAGGATGCCACTCTGTAACGCTGCCCGGTGGCAACTAGCTCTCTTCGGACTCTAAATACACCCAGAACCTCTAAATACACTCTATGTAGTCTTTCTACTTTAAAAAGTAGTTACCGTGTATATTCCATCAAATTTGTAGGCGTTACGTAATTGAAAAGAGCGCAGCTGTCCTTGGCACTTCCCTGGGGAGACCGCCTCATCCCTTCCCGGATCCGCACACACCGGGTGTAGCAGGGCTCAGCGTGCTCCGCCAGCTCTGAGGACCCAAGTTCAGGTTTACCTCTTGGTCCTAGAGAGACTCACAGCCTCCTAGGCTACCCCCAGCGAGGATGTTCTAACAGCGCCTCCCTCTCGCGCCTGCGCTTGAGTCTTGGGGTCCCTCTTGCCTGGTGGGTCTTTTATTTAATTGGCACTAGTGACTTTTAACAGATGCTTTTTATGAGAGAGAAGCGCCCTGCCTTCCTGCTAGGGGTTCAGAGTGTGGTTATACAACCCACTGCAGCTTTGGGAAAACCAGCGCGAGTCTTCGTGTTGCAGGGCTCAGGGACTCCAGGCAGGAGGGACACAGGCTGCACGTGGCTGCGGGGGACAGTGTCCACCCTGGGCACTGGCAGAAGGTGCCCTTTCTCTGGGCAAGGTAAAAAGTGTGGCACATGAGAACAGAAACAACATATTAACAATTGTAATTCCTTTTTAGACAGCCACATTTTGTTCTTCCTGGAAGGTGTTGGTGACAGGAAGGTGGCATTTATTTATGTGCGGATCTCTGGGTCTGGGAACTGAGGAGGAACCTGGCTTCTGTCTGAAAGGGCATGTTACAGGCACTGAGTTATAGAATTTGTTGGGGAGAGTGGGGCTGGGATGTGTGTTCCACTCCAGAGAAACACACCTCTGTGGGTTTCTATTCTGTTTCTATTGTTCCTTCTTTGTCCCGTGTGATTTTCTAGTAACTTGTGAATAAGTTTTGAGACATTCCTGATTTCCTTTTGCCTTGTCTTCAAACAGGCAGAGTGGGGGGATAAAACCAGTCACATGACAGAAAGGCTGTGGCATCATCTGTGCACGCAGCAATTACACACACAGGTCCATGCATGGGCTGAGGTCTTGGGCTCTCTTTACTACCTTCCACTCTGTCTCTCTAATTTAGGAAGCTAGAAAAGAGTGAATTGTTTCACCAGTACTTTTCAAACTGTTTTAAAAATTACCCTTGGTAACTTAGCCTTAAATTCTGGAGGGATCCTCTCACCTGTTAAAAGCCAGATAACCATATTTCTTGCACAGCGTCTCTTCTTGCTACTTGAAGGGCTACAGTGAGCCAAATTGTGGGGGGTTCCCTCTTCTCATTCAAAACCGGACTTGCACTCATAGATCAAGAAAAATCAGAGAGCACTAAAAATCCAAGATAAAAAATCACTGTCTGGCACTCTGGGAGGCCAAGATGGGTGGATTGCTGCCAGTCAGGAGTTTGAGACCAGCGTGAGCAAGATCGAGACCCCCGTCTCTAAAAATAGTCAGGTGTTGTGGTGGGTGCCTATAGTCCCAGCTACTCAGGAGGCTGAGACAAGAGGAACACTTGAGCCAGAAGTTGGAGGTTGCTGTGAGCTATGATGCCATGATAGGAGGTATTGCCCAGAGCAAAGGCAAGGCTCTTAGGGCCTGGCTATAAAGGCGAAGGCATAGTCACAACTGTGTTTATTTATTCTGGGGTAAAGTCAGCTTTGAATACAATGATATTTTGATTTCCAACATCTCTGCTTGCCCAATATAGTTTTATTTAGTTAAACTTTGCAGCTCCTTTCCTCATCATTACGTTAGACTAGAAGAGCCAGAAGTTGGAGGTTGCTATGAGCTATGAGGCCATGATACTCTAATGAGGGCAACATAGTAAGACTCTGTCTCAAAAGAAAAAAGAAATCACTGTGTTGATATATAATGAATGGTGAACTTGAGAGCATTTGATAAATGAAAGGTTAATGAATGTTTTTAAAGGTGGTTTGCTTCCTACCCACTAGGGAAGAGTAATCCTTTACAAATACACATGGAGTTTCAGACAGAAATGATTGCTTACCTGCCTCCAGGTAATTTACAGGACTTAAGGGGGTCAGTCAGGAAAACTCTTCTCCAGGAGCCTTGCTTCCCTCTCTGCCTCGGGCGGCACCAGGACTGTGGCCTGCTGAATTGCCTGTCTTTTCTGTAAATTCTCTCCTTCTTCAGTTTCAAAGGTCACTTCCTTGATAAGCTACCTAGGAACTAATCTTTGGAAAGCTAGCTCCCCCTTTTACTTTTCTTTCTTTGCTTTCTTTATTCATAACTGTGTACATTCCTGCATTTATGGGGTACAATGTGCTGATTTTATATACCATTTGGAATGTTGGGTAGCGCCCCCTTTTAGAAGCTCTCTTTGATTGCAATGTTTCTTCATTATTGCCTTCACCCCATCATGTAGAGGTGCCTTCGTGTGGGTATCTGATTAGTGCCAGCTCCTTCAGGGGATTCGTAAGATCTAAGAATGCAGGAAACTTGTGTCTTCCACTCCTTATTTTCTTCCCCTGGCCTGGCGCATGGTAGGAGCTCAGTGACTTTTGTGACTACGTGAGTGCATATTGCAGTATAATTTTTGTTATTTTAAATAGAAGAGAGAATGCTGAAAATTGGGCAGTTTTTCCATATAGCCCAGAAGGCAGCACTAGGACATTGATTGAAGACCCTTCAAATAGTAGAGAAGTTGTTTTGTTTAATTGCATGACTTTATAGCTCATGCATCTAATTCACCTTCTATGTTTCTATGTTTATTTTAATCCTTAAAACAGGACAGGTGCGAAAATGATTAAGTGCTTCAGCACTCTGCTAGTTTAAAGATCTGAGTTTTGGGCTTTGCTTGCACAAACCTGTCATGAATGGATTGGACTGGGCCTCAGAGACTGCATGGTAGTCATGAATTTCACAGAAGGCCTAAGTCCCGAAGGGTTAAGTGATTTGTTGAAGTCTTTTCAGACTTTTGCAGAGTTAGAGGAAGTCAGATCTTTTAACCCCCAAGTCTAAACTTTCCAATGTGCAGCCCCCAGGGAAAAGTCCAGGACCTCGCTTTACCTGGCTCACTGAGGTGGAATAAGAAGTTGGTGCTGGCTGGGGACAGGGTGGAGATTGGGTGAAAATAGGCAATATTGCCTTGAGTTTGCAAGGTAACCAGTGTGCGAGTGTAACCATAGGAGGACATGCTTGGCAGTTGCCTTTGGAGGTATTGCCCTGAGCAAAGGCAGGGCTCTTAGGGCCTGGCTATAAAGGCAAAGGCATAGTCACAACTGTGTTTATTTATTCTGGGGTAAAGTCAGCTTTGAATACAATGATATTTTGATTTCCAACATCTCTGCTTGCCCAATATAGTTTTATGTAGTTAAACTTTGCAGCTCCTTTCCTCATCATTACGTTAGACTAGTGCTAATCTTTCCAAATATCATTATGTTCAATTTTTTTTTTTTTTTGAGACAGAATCTTACTCTGTTTCCCAGGCTAGAGTGCCATGGTGTCAGCCTAGCTTAAGCAACCTCAAACTTCTGGGTTCAAGCAATCCTCCTGCATCAGCCTCCCAAGGAGCTGGGTCTATAGGTACCTGCCATGATGCCCAATAAACTTTCTATTTCTAGAAGAGAGGGAGTCTGGCTCTTGGTCAGGCTGATCTTAAACTCCTGAGCTCTAATGATCCTTCTGCCTTGGCCACCCAGAGTGCTTGGATTACAGGTATGAGCCACTGCACCTGGCTTCAATATTTTTGGATAACTATTTAGACACAGTTCTAAAGTTGGGTTGGGAAGATGATTAAGGATAGTTTTTAGAAGTCTGTACTCCTAGTTTTCCTCTTGAAATATTTGGGGCTTTCTAAATATTTTAATCTATAAAACCCCATCCTTGATTTTATTGGATTACTAAAGTGCACAGAATACAGCCTGGAAGTCAGACTTGGAAATCTAGTTCTGCCTCTAGGTTATTTTGGACTTCTCTGAGGCTCAGTTGTTTTATCTGCAAAATGGGCAGAGTGGAAAAGAACCATCATTTTCCAACCATGGCTGTACACTGTAGTCATTAAGAGGAGCTTTAAAAACAAAAACAAAAAAACCAGTGGCCAGGGACTAGGTCAGAAGTGAGGCCCAGATAAACTGATGCACAGATCTGGTTCTCTTCTCCTGAGGGCCCATCACCCTCAGTATGTTCAGAATGATGGTGGCAATGGCCAGAGGCACAGGTCACAGCAGCTGGGACATTTGGCTTCATCATAACTGGCCAACAGGCCAAACTTCCCAGTTTTAAAACAAATTATGATTTATTTATTTATTGTTTGAGATGAAGTCTTGCTATGTTGCCCAGGCTAGTCTTAAACTTTTGAGCTCACGTGATCCTCCCACGTCAGCTTCCTGAGTAAGTGGGACTGCAGGCACACAGCACAATGCCCAGACAACTTCAAGTTTTGTTTACCCTGAGCTAGATGTTTAGGTCTGAAACAGCAAAATGAGTCACTTTGTAAAGATATATTTGATCATTTTTTCTAATTACATTTACCGTTCACAGGAGAAAATTTGGGTCAGAAACAAGAAAAAGTTACATCCACATCATTTATACCATTCCTAAACTTAGTCACTCAGTAAACGTTCAGCCTGATTTTTAATGGCTATGTATTCCTCAATAGCATGAATATGCTACCATTTAATAGGCCAACTGTCAGGCCATTAGGTTGTCATCAGTTTTTGCATTAAAAATAACATCTTTAGGGCCACGCACAGTGTCTCTCACCTGTAATCCTTGGCCACTGGGAGGCTGAGGCAGATGGAGTTTGAGACCGATCTGAGCAAGAGTGAGACCCCGTCTCTACTAAAAATAGAAAAACTAGCTGAGTGTCATGGTGGGCACCTGTAGTCCCAGCTACTCAGGAGGCCGAGGCAAGAGGATCACTTAAGCCCAAGAATTGAGGTTGCAATGAGCTTTGACACTATGGCACTCTACCCAGCGTGACAGAGTGAGACTCTGTCTCAAAAAAAAAAAAAAAAAAAACTTTGTGCAAGTATCTTTCCACCTATTTTTTATGCTACATAAAATCTCTAGACTTGCAATTGCTGAGTGAAAAATATGCATATATCATGGCTTTTAATTTTATTATTTTTTTCTTAGAGACAGAGTCTCACTTTTTCCGCCCTCGATAGAGTGCCATGGCGTCACAGCTCACAGCAACCTCCAGCTCTTGGGCTCAGGTGATCCTCCTGCCTCAGCCTCCTGAGTAGCTGGGACAACAATGGCTGGCTATTTTTTGTTGCAGTGTGGCCAGGAGCCAGGTTCAAACCTGCCACTCACAGCATATGAGGCTGGCACCCTACTTACTGAGCCACAGACACTGCCCCATATGTTATGGCTTTTAATAGATATTACCAAGTCGCCCACAGAAAGGGTGTGCTGGGATAAACAACTGTGAGTGAAGTTTTTCCCACACCCTTTCCAGTATTAGGAGTTAATATTCTTTAATCTTTGGAGAAAAGAGGCCACTTCTGCTACTGTCTCATGTTTGCTTCCCTCATTTCCAACCAGCATTTATTGATCAGTTGTTACATTCCTGGGCTAGTCCTCAGCCTTGGAGATAGAAAGACAAATAAAATATAGCTTCTGCCTCGGGAAAGCCCAAATCAAATGGTGCGATGCAAAAAGTACCAGAATAGAAGCATGGATATAGGAATATGGGGACGAGAGTAGGAAGAACTTACCTTTCCTAGTAGAGTCCCTGAAGTCTTGAGTTGGGGCTTAATGAGTGAGTAGAAGCCAAATAGACAAAAATGGGAGAAGACCCTTCTTTGACCTGGAATTGTTCTATGCTAAAACATACAGACACCTGTCATTTTTGGTGAATGATAACATGTTCAGTTTGGGTATCATCAGAAAGAATCTCAGCAGGAAATAGTTGGCTTACTTAAACAAGGGTCATTGGGCCAGAGGGCAGCGGTTCACACCTATAGTACCAGCTACTCAGGAGGCTGAGACAGGAAGATTGCTTGAGCTCAGGAGTTTGAAGTGAGCTATGATGATACCTCTGCATTCTACCCGGGGTGACAGAGCATGACTCTGTCCCATCTCCCCCAAAAGAAACTGAAACACTTAGAAATAGTTAAGATAGTAAATTTTATGTGTATTTTACCTGAATTAAAAAAATAAAAACAATGTAGGCTCTCCAACTGTAGAGAGATGAAGCATTGCACCCTGTTTCTTACGTGGAGCCAACCCATGGTAACTATCTTCTATAGCCTACAACATGGGCAGCAGAGGGAAAAGGAGAGTCATTTCACAGTGTAGAAACTTGGCAGACACTGCCTTGGCCAGACTGCCAAGGTGAACGTCAACAGTGACAAGTCATATTGATACTGTGTTCTCTTAATGCATATTGAAATTACATACTCTTCATACATACCAGCCGTTCTCAACCTGTGGGTTACAACCCACAGGAGCCATATTAAAGGGCCACGGCATTAGCAAGGTTGAGAACCCCTGATACATACTGAGAGACAGGCTACAGAGTACCTGGCCAGTACTCTTTAACACTGTCAAGGTCATCAAAAACAAACACATTCTGACAAAATATCACAGTCAAGAGGGGCCTAAGTAGAGGTGATGACTAAAAATCATGTGATAGCCCAGATGGGCCCATGGAACAGAAAGAAAAGAGATTAGGTAAAACCTAAGGAAGTCTGTATAAAGTATGGATTTCAGTTGGTAATGATGCATCAAAATTGTAACCAATGTACCATACTAATGTGAGATGTTAATAATACAGGTAATTGGCTGCAAAGCATATGAGAAGAATGGAAATGTATGGAATTCTCTACTGTCTTCTAGATTTTTCTGTAAATTTAAAACTGGTCTAAAATATAGGCTCTTTAAAATGTTGTAAAGGTGGAGGTAATCAAAGGGTGTTCAAAGATGGCACCATTTACAAAAATGTAGAGTTAGGTGGAAGAACCCAGCACGGGAAGATGAAGCCTCTTAGAGCAAGCAACACCAGCCTAAAATAGCAGGAGGAGGGAGTTACCCTCGACGTAGCGAGAGCTTCAGTGTTGGAGAGGAGAGGCACCGAGGCTGTTAGCAGAGAAAGGCAGCCACAGTCAAGCCGGGCAGGTAGAAGAGGGGGGAGCAGGGAAATTTATCTCAGACTGGTTGTCTGTACGCCCACGCTCCAGTCCTGTCCTCCTTTGGCCAGATCACCACGAAGAGTGGGAGCCTGGCTGATGCAGTCCGTAAAGGTCAGCGTCCCTGGAGAAAGTTGGAGAGTAGACCTGGAAGGACAAATGGAGACGGTCCAGCACAGGTTGTGTAAAGAATCGGAGTGGTAATGCAGCTGAAGTTTTGGGCTGCGGCCAGAATTTTAGGCTGAGGCCTTAACGTGGCTTATTGCAGAATTTGGACTTCATCCTACAGACGGGGTTGGCAAATCAACTTCATCCCACGTGCAAAATCAGAATTGGCAACTTGAAGCCCTCTGTAAAGAAGGGATTTCAGGGTGTCTCTGTGCTCAGTGGGAAAGTGTGGGATTGACGGGGATGCCTGCTGGGTATTGAGGGAGCCCAAGGCTGAAGCCTTTAGGAAATGGTGATGTCGGAATCAAATAGCAACAAATACAGGACTAACAGGGAATCAAACCTTGATGTCTGCTTTGGTTTCCTCATGGTACTTTTATTGTCACTTCTATCACACCACTGGGGGAGAGAAAGCACAAATACTTTCTTTTTTTTTTTTTTGAGACAGAGTCTCGCTATGTCACCTCGGTAAGGTGCTATGGCGTCACAGCTCACAGCAACCTTCAACTCTTGGGCTTAAGCGATTCTTTTGTCGCAGCCTCCCGAGTAGCTGGGATTACAGGTGCCCTCCACAATGCCCGGCTATTTTTTTTTGCAGCTGCCACTGCTGTTTTAGCTGGACAGGACTAGGTTCAAACCCGCCACCCTCAGGATGTGGGGCCCACACCCTACCTACTGAGCCACAGGTGCCACCATCGTAAGAAAGAAATACTTTCTTACGATATAGGTTGCCATGTCTCAAATCACGGGACCCCATCATTATGGCTACAAGCTGATCCCAAGGGAGCCTTCGATTGGCTGGTCAGCATTTTATGGCGTGGAAACTTCATCCAATTAAGATATTGTCAGTCAGATTGCTCCCTTAGGGAGTCTGAATGTAAAACCCAGACGCAGGGACATAAATACTTGAATTTTGCCTCTTTGAGAAAAGGACAAGGCCATAACCAGAAGACTTGAGACGAGAGAGGGCAGTAGGGACGCAGAAGCCCGAGGTAGAGAGGAGGGAAGGAAGTCTGCAGAAATGCTCAAAGCAGAAGAAAATTTCGGCGTGGAGAGAGAAGCAGGGACGTGAGTGTGGTCACTTCTGAGTGAGCTGTCAGAGGGGTTGAGTTTCAGAGTAGAACAGCTCCAGGAGAGGGGTAAGGACTGGCTGTGTGGCTCTGGACGCTGTTTCTTCACTTTCTGAGGAATCATGCTGGAGCAGGCGGGGAGGGTCTCCTGGTCCAGTGTGAATGTGCTGGTCCCAACTATAAGCGGTCTCCACATAACTACCATTAGGTCCTTGTTTAGTTGTGAATGGTGGGTAGAGGGGGAAGGACATTCAGGAGCTGAAGTTAGAGCCCTCTTGCTCACCTGGGTGCCCTTGCGGCCTAACGGGGACCTGGGGCACCTGAAGTTACTCAACACTGCTTTGAACGGAAGCTGGAAGGGAGAGCTGAACTCTTCCTACTTGGCAGAAATGAGATCTCTGCTCTCACAACAGAGGTAATCTTATCCCTGAACACTTTACCTGGTTGTTTTCTTTTAGCTTGATGATTTTTTTTCAGGGTTGGCTCCTTCCTTTTTATACAGGAAACTGATAGAGGGTTTTGATTAATGAATAACTTTTTCATTGCTTTGCTTTCTTCCGACGGACACCATGAAGGGAATTTGGGTGTTGCTCAAAAGTTGGTTAATGGCGAAGCATCTGTCAGGCTGCAAAGGATGGTTCAAATACTGTGCTTTAGAAAGGCTATTGACAGCAAACCTAGTCTAATTTTAACTTTCTTAATTTATAATGAAGATGTCAAGACATTTACATTTTGAAAAAGCACTTTCACTTATGTTGTTATAGTATTCGTTAATGATTAAATCCTCTGTGGCTTTGATAAGAATTATGTCTCGAGCAAAGGCATTCTTGCATTTTATTTAGCAGGAGATTTTCTTGGGAGAAAATACTGTCACTGTTTCTAGGCAACACATTGAGAGTTTTCCTATGTTAGGAATCTATGAAAATGTTAAAATTTGGGGCAGGCACTGGTTTTTATTACTCTCCTTGCCTGGTGAGATACATTTCATATGTAGAAAAAAATGAAGTATTGAAAAATCCAGTCAAAACGTATTCATATTCTTTATTAATTTTTTGTAATTGCCACATTATAAATGCACATATTTATGGGGCACCCTGTGATTTCTCAGTATATGGGTAAGTGACTCACATGTTTTTCCTCTTGTTGTAAGCATTTATGGACTAGTTGACAAAATATGTGTGTGTATATATATATATATATATATTTTTTTTTTTTTTTTTTGAGACAGCGCCTCAAGCTGTTGCCCTGGATAGAGTGCTGTGGCATCACAGTTCACAGCAACCTCCAATTCCTGGGCTCAAGCGAGTGTCCTGCCTCCACCTCCCAAGTAGCTGGGACTACAGGCGCCCGCCACAACGCCCGGCCATTTTTTTTTTTGGTTGCTGCCGACATTGTTATTTGGCGGGCCCAGGCTGGATTCGAACCCGCCAGCTCAGGTGTATGTGGCTGGTGCCTTAGCCGCTTGAGCCACAGGCGCCGAGCCGACAAAATATTTTTAACACAAAAAAATCCTTAGGTTTGGACCAGGGTAGATGAAAAGAAAATGCAGGCATCAGCTACCTTAGATCTTGAGGATAGGCCTTGGCAACCTTAGAAAAGGAAGCAATGGCTTCTTTGAACTATTTTATTTTAATATCATTTTATTTATATATATATATTTTTTTTTTTTTTGGGAGAAAGGGCTTGCTCTGTCACCCAGCCAAGAGTGCCATGGCCTCAGTCTAGCTCATAGCAACTTCAGACTCCTGGACTCAAGCGATCCTCCTGCCTTTGTCTCCCGAGTAGCTGAGACTACAGGCACCCGCCACCATATCCAGCTAAGTTCTTTATTTTTAGTAGAGATGAGTTCTTGCCCTTGCTCAGCCTGGTCTTTAACTCCTAAGCTCGAGCAATCGTCTGCCTCGCCCTCCTAGATTGCTAGGATTTATAGGCATGAGCCACTGTGCCCAGTCGCTTGAACTATTTTTAATCTTACCCTCATATGTTCACAGGCAGTGTTTTGCCCCTATTGTTTAAATAAAAAACAAAACACTTGATTCACTGTTGCCTTTGTAATGCCATTCATTTGGTAATCGTGCCTTCCCAAGAAATACCCTGTCTGTAATTTCCAGGTATATTTTGATTTCTTCAAATGGCAAAAGCTTTGTTTCCATAGAGTTCTATGGGAAACAGCCCATCAAAGGAGGGATTTCTGTAGGTCGGAGGAAGAGGGGCTGACAGGGATGAGAAGCCTTCTGGGGATAACATGCCAGAGCTCAGAAAGGCCAGGACTTAATTGGCAGAGAAAGGGCTTAGGTGAAAGATGACTTAAAAAGTGACTGTGAAATAGGGCGGCACCTGTGGCTCAAAGGAGAAGGGTGCCCGCCCCATATGCTGGAGGTGGCAAGTTCAAACCCAGCCCCGCCCAAAAGCTGCAGGAAAAAAAAGTGACTGTGAAATAGAATGTCAAGTATTTTTTAAAGCACAACTCATGAGATGGGGCTCTGTTAGAAATCAGAGGTTTCTTTCCCTTTCTGAATTTTGATGTTTGGCTGATTTTAAGCTGGGAAGATACCACATATTTTGAAATTAATTTTTATAATTTCTAACTAGTAAAGTAATAACATGCGTATGCTAGAAAATAGTGGAAGATACCAAAAAGTACAAAGAAGAAAACCAAAGCCTTGTTACCATTTTATGCCCCAGAGAAAAATATCATGAACATTTTAGAGTATTGCCTCTTTTTCTTTCTATGTACACATAGAATATTTAAGTTGTAAATATACTATATACACACAATGTTGGGCATTAGCTTTTTTCACTCATATCATGAGCATTTTCCCATATCACTGAATATCTTTAATTATATGATCTTAATAAGTTGCATAATAATTCATCATATAAAAGTTGTACCTTTTTAAAAACAATTTTCCTAATATATGTATTTAGATTATTTCAATGTTTGTATCTCAACTGGGGCCCAAATACCACCAAGATCATTTCAGAGTTCACACTTTTGCTTCACTCTTACTGCCAAATTTCCTTTTGGAAAATGTATATCACATTGCCCCCAGTTGCATCCCAAGACTGCTGGCCCAACATCAGCATTCAATATCACCTTCTTTTGTTATTTTTATTTATGATAAGTAACTTTCATATAGCAAATACGCTGATCTTAAGTTTACTCCAACTTGGTAAATTTGACTCTATGTCACCCTCCTCATCCACCCAAATGAAGACATCGGACTATTCTAGAAACTCAGAAGTCTCCGTCAGCCTCTTCCTAGTCACCACCACTTTCACTCCTGGTCACCGTTGTTTTTCCCTCTATCAATGTGACTTAGTTTCACTTCTTGTACTTCACGTAAATGGAATTGTGTGGAAGGAGGAATAGGAGTGTTTTCCCTTTTCACACCATGTAAGTCCATCGCATGAATCTATGATAATTTAGCCACTCTATTGTTTATGAACATTTGGGTTTGTAATAAAGAGCAACATCAAGTGTTAGGGTTAATTCTTTTCATTGTCAGCTTTTTGTTTTGAAATAATTTCAGACTTCTAAAAATTTGCAAAAATGGTTCAAAAAAGTTCTTGACCCTTGTTCTCCAAATGGGAACATTGGCCATAACCACAGTGTAATTATCAGAATATAATGTGAGCTACGTATCTAATTCAAACTTCGGTAATTGCTCCACTAACATCCTTTTGCTTTTCTCAGCGCTCATCTAGAATCATACGTTGCGTATCATAAATTGACTTGTCTCCTCCAATCTGGGAAAGTTCTTCAGCCTTTCGTTTTTTTTTTTTTTTTTTTTTTCTGCTTAGACACTTGGAGAATCCAGGCCAATTATTTTGTATAATATCCCAGAATATGGGTTTGCCTGTGTCCCCATTATGATTGCAATAAGTTTCTATAATTTTGGTAGCAATTCCATAACTGAGCTATTTGTTTGTCCTAGTGCATAGTACCAGGAGGCACATAATGTTCATTTATTCCATTACCTGTGATTTTAAACACCTTTAAAGAAGCAGCTTCCCAGGTCCTTTTTTTCTCTTGGTAATTAATAAGTATTTTGTAGACTGATGTTCTACGGCATAATAAATATCTTGTTTCTCGGCGTATTTCCACACACTAATTTTAGCATCCATCAGTGAAGTTATCTTTTAAAAAGCAATCCACCAATTTGATAGCACAATAAAAGCATCACGTTTATTTTAATGTTGTATTTCTTTTATCTCTAACAAGGTTGAATGTTTTTCTTGTGTTTTGTAGATATTTGTATTATTATTTATGATCTGGTTGTGGATTTTATCCACTTTTCCACTGTGATTTTGGTAGGTTTTTTCTTTTCCTTACTGATTTTTGTCCTTCTAGCTTATCCATGGTGCATTAAGACCTTCTGTTGTGTACCAGTCAACAAAAGATCCCTGTTAATACATTTCCAGTTTTCCTTGAAAAGAGAAAATATGTGGAATCTGAGGCAGAGAAGGGAAGTAAAGAGGCGGTGGAAATGCTTCAGAGTGTCTGTGGGTTTGGGTAAGCCATGCCTGGGTCTCTTGCCCTTCCCCTGTGCATGTCAGTGACGCACATCATTTACATTGTGAAAAGTGTTTGTGATATTTTGGTAACAGTGAGCAGAATTTGGGGATTCTGAAAGGGTTAGGGAAAGCATACATTCACTGGCAACTGTGTAGCCAAGAAGACAACGTAGACATGGAGGGTATTACCTGTATATTGTAATATTTGGATATGGAAAGAAAAAAATGAATTAGTTCTGTACATTGCATAGGGTGGCAGCAACTCTGGAGGCCTTACTTTAATCTCCTAACCGTGGGTCTTCTCCTGGATGACACCTAGTCTGGTTTCAGGGATGCTCTGTGATAAAACACATGTCCACAAATAGAATGAATGGCTATCCCCTGGAGTTATTCAGTAGTATACTTCTGAATAACCATTACTTTTGGAAAGGAAGGACTAACATTCATTGATCACTTTGCTTCCATCTAAGCGTATGTGATGCCACACATCATGTTTTATTGTCTAAAAGTTTTGTTTCTGAAAGAATTTTTGAATTTTTCTAGTATATTGAGCTGTAAGCAGTCTAGCCCTGATTTCTTCCGACTTACTCTCCACCCCAGGACCGTTGCAGGGATAGAAATGGGGCCACCACACTCACACTGCACACTCCCTTGCTAGTGTCGGCTGGAAAACCTGCATAGATTATGCTGCACGTGTGTCCAATAAAGGCCCATCAATGCAGTAGCCTCACTCAATTCTAAATGATTTATTTGGTAATCAGCACATTTTCTCCCCCTAGAAAAGTAATCCATGTGGGAAAATGTTCTTTTTGAAAAGAGAAACTTACATATTTAATATTTAAAAGTCAGTACTGAATGTACACTTACCGTGCAACCCACAATTGGCACTGTTGGGCGTTTGTCCCAGAGAGATGAAAACTTATTCACACAAAATCCCATACGTGATTGTTCACAGCAGCTTTATTTGCCGTAGTCAAAAGTTGGAAACAACAAAAGTGTCCCTCCCAAGATGAATGGCTAAATAACCTGTGATACAGCCGTGCCGTAGAACACTGCTCAGCAATAAAAAGCAGTTACGGGTCTCAAGGGCACTGTGCTGAGCGAGAAAGCCAATTGCAAAAGATCCCATACTGTAGGGTTCCATTTATATCACAATCTTGAAACGACAGAATTATAAAGAGGGCAAACAGACAAGTGGTTGCCATGGATAAAGAACTGAGGGAAGCCTAGAAAGGATCTGAGGGAGGTGTGGTGGTGCTGGAACAGGGTTGGGTCTTTTTTTGTTTGGTTGGTTGGGCTTTTTTGTTGTTGTTTTTGTTTGTTTTTTGAGACAGAGTCTCTGTTGCCCTAGGCTAGAGTGCTATGGTGCCAGAGCTCACTGCAACCTCAGACTCCTGGGTTCAAGCCTCAGCCTTGAGACAAATTCCTCTTGCCTCAGTCCTCAGAGTAACTGGGGCTACTGGCACCTGCCACAGTGCCAGGCTGATTTTTCTATTGTTAGCAGAGATGGGGTCTTGCTCTTGCTCAGGCTGAGCTCAAGCAAGCCACACACCTCGGCCTGTCAGCATGCTAGAGTTACAGGTGTGAGCCACAGGCCCAGCCCCTCAGTGTGCGTCTTTGATCATGGTGGTGGTTCCTGGAATCTGCACCCGTGATAAGGGCATGGAACTGTACACACACGTGCCAACATCAGACTCCTGGTTTTGATATCACGTTATAGTTATGTTTGATGAAACCACTGGGAGAAAATGGGTGAAGGGTATATGAGACTTCTCTCTATGACCCGTGCCGCTAGACTGCTTGTGAATCTGTAATTATTTCAAAATAAATTTTTTAAAAAAAAATCTATACCATCTTATGCAAATCTTTTCTGCCATCTCTCACAGCTTTCACTGTCAGGATCCTTTGCGCCCTCCGTAGGAAACCAAGGAAGTGTAAAATAACATTCGCACCAGGCGCCTTCTGAGCTGGGCTGGGCTGCTGTTTCCAGAGCCGCAGGGTTTGGCCGTGAACCTCCTGCTCGCTGACCTCTTGCTGTGTGCCAGGGAGAGCAAGCAGAAGTGTTGCAGTGTCAAAACGCGTTTGTCTTAATTTCATTTGACTGACTTGTTTTATAGCTTTGGGGTTTTTTGGTGTATTTTAAAACATTTTTGTGTTTTATTTTGTGGAGCAACTTTAAATTGGTGTGGCGAATAGGTCAGATTGGCACGTGGCATCTTCAGTCTCCCTTCTGGTGGTCTCTTTTCTTTTCCCCTCGACGTACAAACATGTTCATAACCATTAATCCTCATCTTCACACACCAGAGAACATCTACTTTCAGCCTAGCAGCCCTGGAATCTGATACTGTCTCCTTCCTTTAACCACCAAACATCTTCAAAGAGTCATCTGAGATCCACACTCCCTTCTACCTTGTCAGCCGTGTTTTATTCCTGCTTCGTGGCATCAGTTGGTGTCCTATGAACTATGGGAAAATATAACCAGAAGAGCAGACTTAGTGTAAGATGTTAATTTTTTAGGCTTCGTTTGCCCATGTGTAATTGCACTGAAAGAAATAATGCTCTTCTGATACACATGAAATATAAAGTCTATTCCTCTTTATTTAAACTGCCCTCCAGATGCAAGGCTGTGGCCAGGAAGTGGACTCAGATTTTAATGGCTGCTTTTCCTGTTCCAAAGGTCAACAGTATCCAGTCCCCAAGTGGTAGAATTACTGTATTTTTTAATTGTTAGATGTATGTTATTTTCCCACAGTTTTCATCGGCAGAAAGTGTTTATCAAATATCTAATTATAAAAGTTTATTCCAATTGCATTGAAATTGCAAAAGGTTTTTTCAGCTGCGTTCCTATAGGAAAAACCTTAATCACCATATTGAAAGTGTGTCATAAAAGGAATTAAAATTTCACATATTTCTAGACATGGAAACATGTTCATGATATATTACTCAACCAAAAAAAGATTAAAAAGCGAAAGTTTACAATACGACTCAAATTTTAAAATTGTATAAGCACATATATCAATATATTTTTAAGACGCGTCCGGAGTAGTAAAACAAATGTGATCAGTAGTTCTCTCTAGGAACAAGGGGTTTAAAAGTCATTTTTATATTCTTATTCATGCTTTTCTATGTTTTCTGCATTTTTTTACAGCAAGGAGTTTTATGCTTAGAAAAAGTTAAATTATTTTTAATTATACAAACAATCCTATGAAGATGTTTTGTACTTTTGAGGAGTCTTAGTTACTAACATTCCTACCATTATTCCATATTAGAACTTTTAAAACTTATCAATGATATCTTTATAACAAAATACTAAACATCGGCTGCATTGATTATGATCCTTACTTTCAGGGAATATTTCTTAAACTACGTGAAGTACTATAGTAACCTTTTAAAGTGAAACAAAATTGTGCTCCCTCTGACTGTACGTGAACACCTCATGTGAAATTACAGTATCTCTTTTCCTACTCTGTCCGACCAACCACGCCAAATGCCAAGAGCTTAAAATACATAATGTTCATTTGTACTAGTGGGAATTTCTTAATGCGTTAAAAGATTTCAAGCTCAAAAAGATCTTTCCTTGGCCAGAAATGTATTATTAAAGAACTCAGGAACATCTTAAGAAAAACAGATGTTGAATGTTATTTCATGCCTTCCCTTCAGTATATTTTTGGCATGTATTTCCCGATGTTTCTTTAAAATTTCCTTTAGAAATGGAACTTTACCCTGGATGTGTAACCTACAAATTATACTCTCAATTTGAAAAAATTTAAAAAACACTCAAAAAAAAAACAAAAACAAAATCATTTGCTTTAGAATAACTCTTTTTAATTCTTGTAGGTCCTAGTTTTAGCTATTTAGTCACCTGCCGGCAACGTTTCAGACATGTTTTGTATTGAATCTTGGTTTCTCTCAATCTGGTGGCAGGAGTTGCAGGAAAGGAATCTTAGAGGAGGATTAAATTTAGGAGCATTACAACTACTATGTTCAGTCGTCAATCTTGTTCTTCATTGTATGGTGCAGGAATTTGCTCATGTTCTTTTTTATTTTAAAAGTAAAATATAATTCCTGACTTTAAAAGCTGAACTTTCTGAAAGAAATACATAATAATTTATAGATGTTAATTTTGATGAGAGTTCATATTAAAACTATAGGTAAATTTGGGCATAATTGAATCTCTGTAGAGTCATCTTGTCTCTGAATATAGTATGTCTTTTCATTTAAGTCTTTTACAAAGTCTTTTAAAGGCTCAGCACCTGTGGCTCAACGGGCTAAGGTGCCAGCCACGTACGCCTGAGCTCACTGGTTCGAATCCGGCCCGGGTCCGCCAAATAACAATGACGGCTGCAACCAAAAAATGGCCGGGCGTTGTGGGGGATGCCTGTAGTCCCAGCTACTTGGGAGGCGGAGGCAAGAGACTCGCTTGAGCCCAAGAATTGGAGATTGCTGTGAGCTGTGATGCCACAGCACTCTATCCAGGGTGACAGCTTGAGGCTCTGTCTCAAAAAAAAAAAAAAAAAAGTCTTTTAAAGTAGAGCTTTATAATTTTCTTTGTAAAGTCTTACTAGATTTTTTCCCAGGTACTTTATTTTCTGTTAACTGTTAAAACATGTTTAGAAATTGCATGTTCTGTTTTCTACTAGTCAGAATGCAATGGAATTCTGGGTATTGGTTTGGGAACCTTGCTAAACCTTTTATTACTTCTAACAAATTACATCTTATTTGGGGGAGTTTGTTTTGTTTCTTTTTCAATTCCTATACCTTTCTCTTTTTCTCTTTCTTTTTTCTACCTTATTCTACAGGTAAGAACCTCCAGTATAATACTGAGTAGAAGTGGTGATAGCAAACACTCATGTTCTTGATTTTAAGTGAATGATTTTAACATTTCACCACAAAGTAGTATCGTTCATGTAGTTTTTCTTTTTTTTTTTTAACCTTTTAGAGTTTGTTTGCTAAGAGATATTTTATGAATTACAATTAAATTTTATTGAACTTTTTTCTATATCTAAAGAGAGGATTAAACTTTTTCTCATTTAATGTTATAAAAAGGCAAGTTAAAAGAGATTTATCTATTATTGAATCAACCATCCATTTTTGAAATATCAGTCTTTGCCAATGATATAATCAATAGCAATATTTAATGCTTATAGCAGACATTATAAAATTATTATCTAATAGACTTTTTGTACTAGTGGGGTTTTTTGTTTGTTTGTTTGTTTTTTGAGATAGAGTCTCACTATGTCGCCCTCGGTAGAGTGCTGTGGCATCACAGCTCACAGCAACCTCAAACTCTCAGGCTTAAGTGATTCTCTTGCCTCAGCCTCCCAAGTAGCTGGGACTACGGGCACCCACCACAACGCCTGGCTATTTTTTGTTGCGATTGTCATTGTTGTTAACCTGGCCCAGGCTGGGTTTTTAAACCATTCAGCCTCAGTGTACGTGGCTGGCACCGTAACTAGTACAGGCGCCAAGCCTGTATTAGTGTTATTTTAGAAACATCTTTCTACTTTCTCACCTTCACCCCTTTTAGGCTTTCTTGGATGATGATTTCCATAAGCACAGAAAAACACTGGACCACTTAATTCATCTTTATGTGTCCATGAATATTGGCCACCAGAATCATAAAATTTGCTTAATTATGTAGATATCCACGAGCATACAAAATATCCAGTTCCTAAGGTGGTAACTAAATGAGTTTCTTTTGTTTAAACATCTAAAATTTGTTTTAAGATGTAGTTTCTTTCTGCAATGTGTTTTGGTATATTTGAACTCTGAGGTATCTCACAGTTTGTGACTCCACTGTACTATGATGGCATGGTATTGTGAAGATTTGACTCTGGGGACCCTAAACATTATTTTTTTTTTTGAGGCAGAATCTCACTATGCCACCCTCAGTAGAGTGCTGTGGCGTCACAGCTCACAGCAACCTCAAACTCTTGGGCATAAGCAATTCTCTTGCCTCAGCCTCCCAAGCAGCTGGGACTACAGGCGCCCGCCACAACGCCCAGCTATTTTTTGGTTGCAGTTGTCATTGTTGTTTAGCTGGCCCCCTGGCCCGGGCTCGAATCCGCCAGCTTCAGCGTATGTGGCTGGCACCCTACTCACTGAGCTATAAGCGCCAAGCCCCTAACCATTATCTTTAGAGCAGACACTCCTTTCTAGGGCTCAGTGGTACTGAGATTCAGACCACAAGTGCAGCAAGTCAGTAGATTAGTCGGAATGAAGCCTGGCGGAACAAACCTGAAAAGGAGAAAGATCAAATATCGACTCACAATATTATACTAAGGAATGCCTCAGGAGCAACTGTCACATTTGCGTGTAGTGATTTTTATGAAACACTCACATTTGAAAATGACATTTTTAGTTGTTTCTCCCCTAAAACATTACCCAATCTTAAAACTGAAAATATGCTACCAAAATGCGAGTGTGCTGTTGAGTACAGCATGAAAAAGAAAGTATACTTGGCTTTGCCTTTTCAATGATATATTTCTTAAAATTTCAGCTCATTTTATTTCTGAAAGAAAGGATTTATGCGGGGCCACCGTAGAGGGAAGGAGTGATACTCTTTCCTGTTGCTCTTTAGAGATGTGTGTTATGCCGGAAGCAGTTTATTATTGGAGTCTTTTTTCAATCGTCGTTTTTGGTGCTGTTGACATAGGTTGTGTGCTACAAGGATGATGGTGTAGTGAGTCCTTCGTGCTCTTGGCAGGAGTCCGTACTCTACTTTGCACAGTGTAATGGGCCAAGGTAGTGCTTGGCTGCTTTTCCATCCAAGCCACATCACGTTGGGCATGCATGCAACCTCTACTGCCTTAGTTTCCTCCTCTACTAAATGAAGAGTAAATAATCACATATACCTCCTAGAGTTCTGAGGTATAAATAAAATCATCAGTGGGAGTGCTGAACACGTGCCGTCTGGCATCCAGTTCAGTATTGTCTCTACCATCTTACCACCACCAGTGCTGCTGCTGCTGCTACTCATGCTACTTCTATTTTTATCCAATCTGTCTTTTTTGGAATGAAGTTCATTTCTTACGGGGTGTGCAGAGGAGTACTAGGGAACTAGGGACATATAGGTGGTGTAAATCTACTTTGTTATGCCACTTTACAATGCTAAAGGCTAAAATTGGGGGTAATCATATGCATTAAATTGTTGTATTGTGGCATATTGAAGCGTTTAACCATATTGTTTTCTAGAATTTGCGTGGTAGGAATTTTACAGTCCTTCCTTCTCATAGTCTGTGTTACCCCAATCATTTGCCATTAAAAAATGCTTTCCCAGGTTCTGCTTCCCCTTATGTAAACTTACGGAGTTATGGAAAGTATATTTTAGAATGTTTCTTAATCTGAGATAACACTTAATATTCAGCCACTGTCTATTAAGTGCTTACGATGTCCTGGACTGTGGATTAGACTCTGAGCCCCCAGAGATGGAGATACTTGCTGCCCCTACTCTTGAAGAGCTCTCAGTTCATCAGGGAGGCAGGTACACAGATGAGCATGACATCAGAGGGAGAAGGACACATTCTTTCTCAGAGACCATCCAGATTCGACTGAACAAAACCTTTCTTTCTCAGATTCCTTGCTTTCCCATAAGAAAACACTAATAGGCCAACATTGTGAGAGAAGTTGCTTCTAAGGCTTCTGATGGAAACTTTAAGAGGGCTTGAAACTTACCACACATAGATTTAGGTACAGCAGAAAGTCTCAGGTTTTAGAAAACAATACATATGGACTTTGTAAAGGGAAAAAAAGTCCTTGGAGACGTTTTTGTTAGTGTACATGAAGTATAGAGATC
The DNA here is from genome assembly GCA_963574655.1 of Perodicticus potto. Lineage (NCBI taxonomy): Eukaryota > Metazoa > Chordata > Mammalia > Primates > Lorisidae > Perodicticus > Perodicticus potto. Next base: position 55,879 of record CAUYRH010150949.1, read on the forward strand.
ATGCGTTAAACCAGAATATTTTAAGTTAAGAGAATTTAAAAATGGAAAAAGAAATTGTGAGCAGGAGGAATAAGATAAAGCTTTGAGCATGTGAACCTCAGGACTCCTGTTAGTCTCTGGCCAGACTCCTGATCCAGGAGAGAATTAACTGTTCAGTGACCAGGAAAGGGAAGATCTTTGAAAGGTCCTCTGTTTTAAATGACTCTGTGTAGAGAATAAGCCCCACACGTAAAGCCCCACGTGGGTAATGGTCATTGCGTGAAAGGTGAAGATAGTAACTAACTGCTGCTGCTGGGACCTGACCTCACTGAAGGTGGGGGTCCTCCTAGAACCTCAAAGCTGGGATCCCAAAGCAGGACTTACTGGACCAAGCATTGACCCACATGCTTTGTTCACATGTGATCTTATTTGTGTGACCTTTCTAGATCATCTGGCTTCTGTTCTTTAGGAAAATAAGCAATATAGCTGCACTGGCTTGCATCCTCACACAACCGTAAGAGATTGATTTCCTGTAACAGTTGCCTCCTTGCACCACAGCAGGGTCCCCCACCACCCACTTTTGTTTCGCACCTCCAATTGCTTTGCTGATTTACTTCACTTGCTTAACCCATGTAAGCATTTGAATTTACTACTCCAGTCTAGCAAATTCTAGAGGGAAGGAGAACAGCTAGAGTTCCCTGGATAGAAGCTGCCCTGGGGACTGGGGTGTCCCTATCTGATGCTTTCCGACATAGGTGATGGATCCCAGGGGTGAGGCCCAGAATCACTTTGGAGTGATTAGGACATACAGAATCACTGCTGTTGATGGGATCTGCAGGAAAAAAGCTAATGGCCATTGCCTGGCTGTGAAGTTTCTTCTTTCTGTGCCTGATCTGTAGATCCAGGAGCCTTGAACTTTATCCTCTCCTCTGAATCCTCCCAATTCTGGGCTTAAATGCTTAAACACTGCCTGCCTTGTTCATGGAGTTCCTCAGACGAGGCTTGTGAGAAAGGATTTGGTGAGCTTTGAAGGATGTAAAGGATTTGGACTGCTAGCAGAGTTGGAGAGAACATTCCAGAAGGAGAGAAAAACCATGGTGTAAAGGACCAGTAGTGGCAATTAATGGCCATGTGGAAGGAACATTTGGGAAAGCTGAGTAACAAGAGCAGAGGAAAGTGTGGAAATAACATTGGTTGGTGAAGTGTCTGCTCAATCTGTCCTTGAATGCTAGGCTGAGGATTTGGGGGCCTTAATCCTGGAGGAACTAGTCATCATTAATTTAAAGAGAGGAATGATATGAAGAATGCAGATGATGAGAAGGGTTACTTTGGGCACTAAGTGTAGTACAGGTTGAAATGGTGAGCTCAGAAGTGGGGGAGTCCTTGGAAGGCGGTGGCTGAAGTTTTCTTCTTGGATTCTGATGATGGCAGGAGAGTGGAGACACCAAAGACCCAAAACAAAATAAAACCAAACAAAACCCCCAAGAAAGCCATTTTGTTCCTGTTATACAGTCTGTATGTGTTTTACAGAAACTATAAATAGGCTTGGCGCCCATAGCACACTGATTAAGATGCCAGCCACATGCACTGGGGCTGGTGGGTTCGAACCCAGCCTAGGCCTGCTAAACAAACAAGCAAAAACAACAAAAAATAGCCGGACATTATGGCAGGCGCCCATAGTCCCAGCTATTTGGGAGGCTGAAACAAGAGAATGGTTAAGCCCAAGAGTTTGAGGTTGCTGTGAGCTATCATGCCATAGTACTGTGCAGAAAGCAACAAAGTGAGACTCTGTCACAATTTAAAAAAAAACTATAAATAGTCAAAAGTTCTCAATGAAACAGTCAATCTCAGTACCCAGATCACTCAGAGATATTCACTGTTGCTATTGGGCGTATAGCTTTCTAGACACCTTTAACATATTTTGGGCTTTATTTCACGTCAATAATCATTCATTTACAATATTTTAATGATTAAATATTTCACTTTTAATATTTCACTTTCTATTGTTATGATTTATTTTTGCCAGTCACTTAAGATCCTTTTCATTTTTTGCTAATGTAAACAGACATATCTTTGTGAAATATCCTTATTGATTTGACTGAGACATTTCAAACAGATTGATAGGACTTGGAGATGGATGCCTTCTTTGTCCTTTGCATTCAAAGATAACTCAACAGTTTGAGCCTGAAGGATTTAGGCTCATGAAATGAGGGTTGGAGAGAACATTCTAGAAGGAGAGAAAAATCAAATGAAAATTATTTGATTTTTCTCAAATAATAAGAGTCTTAAATGTTGGTAAATGCTGATATTTGTTCAGTTGTTGCCCATTATCATCAAGGACTCATGCTGCTTCTTTCTATTCTTCCCATCTTTTGCTGTTGGCTTATTGCCTTATGATGCTAAGATAGCTGCTATTGCTCCTGGCATCAGAACCATGTTTAAATTAGGAACAAAGTGGAAGTAGCGACAGCTACTGTGTCTCTTTTTTTGTTTGTTTGTAGAGACAGAGTCTCACTTTATTACCCTCGGTGGAATGCCGTGGCGTCACTGAGCTCACAGCAACCTCCAACTCCTGGGCTTAGGTGATTCTCTTGCCTCAGCCTCCCGAGTAGCTGAAACTACAGGTGCCGGCCACAACACCCGGCTATTTTTCTGTTTGGCAGTTCAGCCAAGGCCGGGTTTGAACCCGCCGCCTTCGGTATATGGGGCTGGCGCCCTACTTGATGAGCCACAGGCACTGCCCCCCCTTTTTTAAAGAAAACAAAAGCATATCCAGAAGACTTCCCTCCCCCCACTTCTGATAGGACTAGGTCATATGGCGACCCCCTAAAGGAAGGCCTCAATTTGTGTTCTGCTAACTCTTAGCAATGAACGGTGTCTGCATACTATGCTTTGAGAAATTGAGTTGCTGGGACATTCAGAAGGCATTGGTATAAGCAGCAAAGAATCCACAATAAAAGAGAAGATTGGAGTGAAAATTGCACACCCATAGAGGAAACCCAGATGGATAGATCAGACATGTAAGACAGAGGTAAATAGCTGTTGTTCAGTTTGAAAAAGAAAACTTCATGAGATGGAGGAAGAACTAATCTTTATTTCATTTTGCACAGGCGGTTCCATTTAATTTATTTAATTCTCCTAATGATAACTTAGTCATCCTATAAATACTGAATTAGGCACTGAGGATACAATGGTGTGTTGCATAGACAAAGCCCCTTTGTTCCTGAGCTTATAGTCTAGCTAAGGAGGCAAAAGCAAACAAAGAAAAAAAACCAAGAGAAGCAAATTATAATGTCAGGTAGGAGTGAGCACAGTAAGGCATCTGCTAGGTAGACCAGGGGCTAGAGGCAGGGGGAGAGTGGTACCTCCATGGTACCACCATGAAGCAACTCAACTATCTATTTCACTGCCACGGAGGCAGGCAGGCTGGTGTTCAAAGTGACCAGGAGGTATTTGCTGGGACTTAGCTTTTGATCCATGTTGGACTCTGAAGCACGCTCTTGGGAATATGTCATACAACTGGGATTGGGGCTTATCTAGTGTCTATATCTAAGTCTCTTGCGGACTCTGAGAAGAATTCAGTCTCAAGCTCTTTCAAATTTTATCTTTGCACTATGTTGGGAGCGCCACGTCTGGTTTTTACCATGACAGCTGGGTCCTCCTGGCCAAGTGTGGTTGCTGGAACTGAAGGACTGTATTCTATCATGTCATGAGCTGCGTCGATGCACCAGCACCTGGTTCATGTGCAGGTGGAGCGCTGGTTGAGAGAGCACAGGCTCTGGGGTCTAACTGGGTGGGTTTGGACTCTCACTCTCCTACTCACTGGTGTGAACATGGGTGAATTAGCCCCTGTAGGACTGAGTTTCCTCACCTGAAAAGTGGGGCTAATTATAATTCCTAGCGTGTTGTGAAGAGCATGGGAGACTATGCAAATAATGGGAGCCCGGGAAGTGCTTTTCCTAAATGCTCACTCTGTGGGTTGTTTTCAGTGGTGGCATTTAGAGACTGCATTATTTGATGTCATGCTCATTGCAGAGCTAGAGCTGATATTTTTCCATGCAGAAATCTCACGTTCACTAGTTTATAAATTGTGAACAGCCTGGTGACATGGCAAGGGAGTGTGTTCCCCTGATGGCACATTTCTGGAGCACAGCATGCTCAAAATTTTATCTTCCCACTTTACATGCTTTTGCGGACAGCACAATATGGAACCGGTCAGACTCCTGATTATGTCAGCAGTCCAGAGCCAGAGTCCAATCATCCAGTTGACAAAGAACTTGGTACAGAGAACGGTGACCAGCTGTTCCCCATCTCCAGTGAGCAGAGAGTAAGAGGAAGTAGGTTTAAGCTGCATGAAGGATTTGGGTTATTTATGGCAGAATTTCCTGATCGTGAAGGTCGCTGTGCATTAGGACTGGATTACGGAGACAGGTCGCAGAATTCCTGTCCGTGGGGCTTTTGAAAATGTGTTTTTGTTTGTGAGATTGCTACAGACGCTGCTTTTCTGTCTTGTCTGTTTTCCTCCCTACCCACATGGTCCTTTTAAGCACATGAACTTTCTCTGGAAGACTAGGGAGGGGAGACTACTATGCAGAGAGGGAAAGAAGGTTCCCAGTTAACCTGTTAGAATATCTTCTGCTTTTTGACATTTCAATTGCAGGCTTTACCATGTTGGGTGAGGACACACAAACACAAGTTTATTTCCTTAACCTAGGACTGAAAAGCTCATCTGGGCCGGATAAAAAATTAAAACGGTCAAAGGTTTATGACTTTGACAAGCCTGGAGAACAGGCACCCCATTCTTAAGGACGCAGCCCTCACTCACGTCGGCTGGCTCTTATCACCAGTCCTGCGGGAATGCACATCGCTGCCAAATTGATTTTTAAGAGGGGTATGAAATCTGGAGAGTTTTAGAATTCTCGCAACTAACTTTTTAAAGCCAGTTAAGTACACACCAAAGTAAGTGAAGGTCTGTAGGTCATATTTGTAAGTGTGGGGTGTTCACTAGAGTTCACTAGAGATTGCTAAGGTGATTTAGACACATTGGCCCTGGCAGCCAGAAGTATCTCTCAGACTTCAGAATTGGGCTTGAGGTGGCAGAACTCCTCTCAGATTAATGTGAGGGTACAAACAATTAGGTCACGGTGTGTGCATTTGCTGGGTAGGGTCCCTGTTGTAATTGGATCCTGTGCCTTGAGGTACTGCACCTGGCTGAGTTTGTTCCTCTTTTAAAAAGGAGAACTTCAGGCCAGATGTGATGGCTTATACCTGTAATCCTAGCACTCTGGTAGGCAAGGCAGGTGGATTGCCTGAGCTCACAGGTTCGAGACCATCCTGAGCCACAGTGAGACCTCATGCCTAAAAATAGCTAAGTGTTGTGGTGGGTGCCTGTAGTCCCAGCTACTTATGAGGCTAAGGTAAGAGAATTGCTTGAGTCTAATAAGAGTTTGAGGTTGCTGTGAGCTAAGACACCAGGGCACTCTACCAAGAGCAACAGAGTGAGACAAGGCTCTGTCTCAAAAAAAAAAAAAAAGGAGCACTACAGCCAGGTATAGTGGCTCATGCCTGTAATCCTAGCACTTGGGGAGGGGGAGGTGAGAGGATCACTTGAGCTCAGGGAGGGGGGGGTAAAGCCAGCCTGAGTAAGAGTGAGATCCCCATTTCTACTAAAAACAGAAGAAAACAGAAAAATTAGCTGAACATGGTGGAACATGCCTGTAGTTCTAGCTACTCTGGAGGAGAATCTCCTGAGCCCAGGAGTTTGATGCTGTTGTGAGTTAGGCTGAGGTCATCACACTCTACTTGGGGTGACAGAGTGAGAGTCCGTCTCCCAAAAAAGAAAGGAAAAGAAGGAAAGAAAAATTGACATCTGTGCATCAAAAATAAATATTGTCAATTTTGTATGCTTCAATCTAATCTTCTACTTAAGAACAAGGAGAATATGAAATATAGACTGTGTCCTTTCCAGCGACAGGGCAAATTTCTGCCCTCTCAGACACAGGAAAGCACTCACTCGTTTCAGCACCCCACTTCATCTACTAGGAAACAGCGCCCGGCAGATGGACGTGACATGAGCAATGGCCTGCGGGACACCCACCTCTCCAGCACCAGGCAATGTGAGCAATGGCCTGCGGGACACCCACCTCTCCAGCACCAGGCAACGTGAGCAATGGCCTGCGGGACACCCACCTCTCCAGCACCAGGCAACGTGAGCAGTGGCCTGCGGGACACCCACCTCTCCACCCAGGCAACGTGAGCAATGGCCTGCGGGACACCCACCTGTCCTCCACACCAGGCAACGTGAGCAATGGCCTGCGGGACACCCACCTCTCCAGCACCAGGCAACGTGAGCAGTGGCCTGCAGGACACTCACCTCTCCAGCACCAGGCAACGTGAGCAGTGGCCTGCGGGACACCCACCTCTCCAGCACCAGGCAACGTGAGCACTGGCCTGAGATCGGACGAGCGGCGGGTAGGGAAAGAGAGTGACCTGAGGGGGGGGGGACGGGGGGCG